>JASPKZ010010007.1:0-65671 GCA_030220185.1 Diploptera punctata | reverse complement strand
TGGAATGTCAAAATGGATTTAGGAAAGGACGATCTTGTATTGATTCAGCATTTTCTGTTAAACTATTACTTGAAAAAAGAAGAGAATTCAACTTAGAAACACATTTTGCTTTCATAGATTTTGAAAAAGCATTCGACACAGTCAAGAGATCAAAACTCTTAAATATATTGGAAGACAGAAATATACCAAATTTACTTCGGCAGAACATACAAAATATTTACAAAGACAACACCATAAAGATTAAATTAAATAACAGATTTTCTGAAGAAGGAATTATAAATCGTGGTGTGAGACAAGGCTGCCCCCTATCCCCAACACTCTTTGCAATTTATATCAATGAAGTAATATGTTGCTGGAACAAAACATATAAATTTGGAATAAGAATATCAGAAAATAGAAATTAAACACCCTATTGTTTGCAGATGACCAAATAATAATAGCAAATTCCGAAGATAATCTACAGAAAGGTCTGTATGAACTTAACAAAATTACAGAAGAATATGGATTAAAGATATCTACAGAAAAAACAAAATTATGGCATTTCAAGGTGTAGATCCTGTCAGAAGTAAAATTGTACTGGACAATAAAATTTTGGAGCAAGTGAATAATTTTACATATCTAGGATGCAATATCTCATATGAAGAAGAAAAGGATGTAAATGCAAAAATATCTAAATTTTTAAGAATTTTAGGGTTAATAAATTCTATCTTCAAGCCACAGTTAGTCCAAAAGCATTCAAGACTGAAAGTGTATAAAACACTGGCTCTTCCAACTCTTTTGTATGGTAGCGAAGTATGGACGTTGAAACAGAAGGATATACAGAGACTTAGATCTGCTGAAATGAGATATCTTCGGAGGACTGCAGGATACACACTACTAGATCACAAAAAAATGAAGACATCTTAGAAGAATTACACATGGAATCTTTAGAAAACAAAATTTCTGATTATAAGTCAAGATGGATACAACATGTTCATCGAATGGAAGATCACAGAATACCCAAACTAATGTTAAGATATCAACCTGCAGGAAGAAGAAGACCAGGACGTCCACTCAAAAGACTTCTGGATGGTGTTTCTCTTGAGGCCGAAACAGGTCAACAAATGGCCTAAATTCGTGAATGTACTATGATGATGATGATGATTTTTAGTCTGGACATCTTACCTCAATATTAATGTTGATTTGTTCTTGAACTTTTTCAAAACAATTCTGTTTTATCGTTCTTTCCCAGACTGGGAAATATAAAATCAGACACTACATTATTAAAACAGTTAGAAAATACAAAGAGCTTACTATTTGGGAAAAAATCTATATTCAGAAGAACAAAAACAGAGTTATGAATTTTGAAATACCAATGGAGCGTGACCTTGTTTGGAGGTTCTTTGGCCAACCACAGGATGGAGCTGACATCAACATCCTGGGTGTGCAACATAAATCAAACCAGTCTGGACAAGCTGATGATAAAACAGAATTGTTTTGAAACATGTCCAAGAACAAATCAACATTAATATTGAGGTAAGATGTTCAGACTAAAAATATATTAATACCATTATATTATTTTTTGTTTACAGAACATATCTCTAAACTGCATGAAATAAGTCACTTCAATTTACAAGATTATGATCCAGTTCAAGCAGCTTTACTCTCTACCAATATTGAAGAAGAAGCTATTAGTCAAACATCTTTAGATGGTGTGTTTATAATATTTCATGGTGCACCTTTAACAGGTAAGTGTATGAACCATATGTAGCTTTTACCAGGTTTACATCAACTGCATTTTCATGTTGATGATATGATTATTTTGTGGTATAATCTCTTAATTAAATTTAGGTTTCTTGAATTGATTTGAGTTATTTTTATAATTGAATGCAGTAAATGATTTTATTAAGTCTTCTTCTTCTTATTCCAATGGCTACAGTCAAAACCAGGCCTGGGCCTTATTGATGTGAGACCTTCGATCTTCTCTATTCAGTACTCTCTGCTGCCAGTTCCTACGGGTCAGGATTTCATGATATCTTCCTTCACTGAGTCCACACTTCTTTTCATAGTTTTTTCCTACTGGGCACTTCCCAAATATCTCCTCCATCATCACTTTCTTAGATATACATTCTTTAACCATTCTTTGAATGTGTCCGGCCCATTGATTTTTTTTAAGTTTCACAATAGTTGATATATCAGGTACCTTAAAAAGGTGACAGATTTCCTTATTATACCTCATTCTCCATCTTCAATTCTCTTTTACTGGTCCATATATCCTTCTCAAAATCTTTCTTTCAAAAGTGATAATTAAATCCTCAGAGCTCTTTGTTATAGTCCAGGTTTCACTTCCATATACCACTCTTAGACATATGCAGGTTTATATAGTCTTATTTTAACTTTCCTAAAGATAATATTGTATTTTGGGATTGGAAGTAATCCATAATATGCCTTATTTGTTCTATATATTGTTATATATTTCTTGTGAATCATCATTGTTACTAGTAATCTTCTTCTTCTTCTTAAACTTAATTTGTAGGATTTTCATCCTGTTTATTTCCAAAATCACTCCTCAGAGGAAGACGTACTGGATGTACTAGTAATCATTTTACCTAAATATGGGAAACTCTTTACTACTTCAAAAGTGTTTGTGCCTATTTTTAGCTGTTGATCACTATTAAAATATGTCCGTGATTATGTCAAAAGTTTTTTGACTCATTTACCTTGAGACCCAGTTTTGATTTGTGATGCTAATGACTTGAGATGTCATTAAATTAAATACTAATATAGGGTTCTTCATTTATAACCTAACGGGTACACAGCGTTTTGCCTGTGCCATAGCTGGCTTTGCTCCTATATAAACTGTGCATAAAGCGTCTATAAAAATCTTATCTTATAGAAGATGCTGGAAACGTCATCCACCCTCGGTTAAACAGGCATTATATCGGGAAATACATTCTGATTCACTTGATTAAGTTGGGCCACTGTATTATTTCCGATTTCATTTCTATTATTTTGTTTTAGTTCTTCCAATGTATGAGGATTTGTCTTGTAAACTTTGTCTTTCAGGTTACCCCACAAGTAAAAATCACACACTATTAGATCAGGGAGCGAGAGGACCATACACCAGCACTAATAACTCTATCTTGAAACAATTCTCTAATTTTATTCATGGACTCCTCTGCTGTATGAGTAGTACCAGAATCTTGTTGAAACCACTCCATTTGATTTCTCTTCTTCTGACAGTTCACGAAAAAATGGGGTAAAAAGGTCATTTCAGTACCTCTCTTCTATAAGATAAGATTTTTATAATGCTTTATGCGCGGAGTTTATGTAGGAGCAAAGCCAGCTGTGGCACACCCATCCATGCAAGGCAAAACACCATATGGTAAAACCAATGTTTCTTACTCTCCTCATACAAATCTTGTAAGTAGATCGCGATTTCGAGACCATAACAGTCTCATCTTCAGTACTATTTTGGCGACTAATGTTATGTCGATCAGAAGAAACTCTTCTTTTTCCCTCTGTTGGTGGACTGATGAACCTCTGGATCAGGTCAGAATTTGCGGGAATTTTGAAGTTCATAAGTTTTTCTTTGTTTTTCTGAATGTGGATCTTTTCCCAAACCATGAGTTCCTTTTGTTTGTCTATTTGTTTAATTAGACTGGCTTTGGATTCAATTTAATGTTTTTTGGACCAAGCATGAGCAGCCACTGCCGACTTTTCCACTTCTCCATTCTTGACGTTTCTAAGATGTTCTTTCACCCTTGTTTTCAAATTTCTTTTTGTTTTTCCAATATAAATTTGAAAACAAGGGTGAAAGAACATCTTAGAAATGTCAAAAATGGAGAAGTGGTAAAATCGCTCATGCTAGGTCTGAAAAACATTCAATTGAATCAAAAGCCGGTCTAATTAAACAAATAGACAAACAAAAGGAACTCACAGTTTGGGAAAAGATTCACATTCAGAAAAATAAAGGAAATTTATGAACTTCAAAATTCCCGCAAATTCTGACCTGATCCAGAGGTTCATCGGTCCACCAAAAGAGGAGTTTCTTTTGATCGACATAACATCAGTTGCCAAAATAGTACTGAAGATGAGACCGTTATGGTCTCGAAATCGCGATCTACTTAGAAGGTTTATATGAGGAGAGGTAGGAAACATTTGATTTTACCATAATTAAACCTCATAGTGATTAATTCCTGTAAAAGTTAAATAAAAACACCATATTGACGATTTTATTATTAATTTAACACTTCTCATTGAAGGATAATTATATTTTGAAGAGAAAAATTCTCGCCCAGACCGGGACTCGAACCCGGGACCCTTGGCTTTCCGGGCCAAGTGCTCTACAACTGAGCTACCGAGGCGAGTTACGATCCAGACGCAAATTTTTCTCTTATGTACGTTGTAATTCCCTAACGCCAAATGCTTGAAACCATAGCTTCTATCTTGCAATGGCGGCTTCTTAGTTAAGAAGACATTTATTGGGAATTTAACACTACTTTATAGCCAGTAGGGCTTCTATTAACGATTTTATTATTAATTTAACATTCTCATTGAAGGATAAATTATATTTGAAGAGAAAAATTCTCGCCCAGACCGGGACTCGAACCCGGGACCCTTGGCTTTCCGGGCCAAGTGCTCTACCAACTGAGCTACCGAGGCGAGTTACGATCCAGATGCAAATTTTTCTCTTATGTACGTTGTAATTCCCTAACGCCAAATGCTTGAAACCATAGCTTCTATCTTGCAAATGGCGGCTTCTTAGTTAAGAAGAGTCCCGGTCTGGGCGAGAATTTTTCTCTTCAAATATAAAAACACCATATGCCTGTTAGGTTATAAATGAAGAACCCTGTACTAGTTATGTTAACAAACGTGAGATATACTTTTTTTTCATGAAGTCCCTTAAAATCCAAATAGTCTCTTAGTAGCCAACTGTGATTTCATGTTCTGCTTTCAGTAAGAAATATACAGTAAATAGAAAAATAAGTAAAATTGTTTTATTCTAATGAATAATTTATATGAAGGGCATAGAGAAGGAACCAAGTAACTCACTTTTTCCTTGAAACCTAGGAAGTATACTTTTAGTTTTACAACATTCTTACTTCCTTATCTGTATGCCAAACTTTGGAGATAAATAAACCCATGATTAAACTATATCTTTTACTTTAAAATCATTAGAAAATAACATGAGGTTTAATTTGATATTTGATGAGTTTGTATTTTTTTTTAACATTCTTACCTCATGATGTTTTTATTATTGATTTAACATTTCTCACTGAAAGATAAATTATATCTGAAGAGAAAAATTTTTGCCTAGACCAAGACTCGAACCCGGGACCCTTGGCTTTCTGGGCCAAGTGCTCTACCAACTGAGCTACCGAGGCGAGTTATAATATAATTTATTTTCAGTGAGAAATGTTAAATCAATAATAAAAACATCATTAGAAGCCTTACTATCTTTATAAAGTAATGTTAAATTCCCAATAAATGTCTTCTTAACTAAGAAGCCGCCATTTGCAAGATAGAAGCAATGGTTTCAAAAAGCATTTGGCGATAGGGAATTACAACGTATATAGAGAAAAATTTGTGTCTAGATCGTAATTCGCCTCAGTAGCTCAGTTGGTAGAGCACTTGGCCCGGAAAGCCAAGGGTCCCAGGTTCGAGTCTCGGTCTAAGCGAAATTTTTCTCTTCGAATATAATTCTTACCTCATGTTTTTAAAAGTTTGTAAAACCTCTGACGATGAAGCAACAGCTTTGAAACATATGTCCGACAAAACAATTACATGAGGTAAGAATGTTAAAAAAATACAAACTCAAAATCATATATCTTTTACTGTTTCACACTTCTAAATGATAATGCTTCACATGGAAAAACTAATGTTACCTGAAACTCCATTTTGACAAAAAAAATTACTTGTCTCATTCTTTCTCTGTACCCTTCTTATATATATATATTTTTTTTTATTTTATTTTTTTTTTTTTGTCTAATGCCACCAGGTTATCTTTTATGACATTTCTGGCTTTCTCCCCTGGCATTGGCAAAATTGTATCCATTTCTTAGGGTGGGGCACCTGGAAGGCGGAGTTACGTTACCCCGTTGATATGATGGATGATAAATGATAATGAAGCACTGGGAGAGTTCTTAACCTAAATTCCAGACCATGTGCAACCACAGGAATTATTCCCTTTAAGAAAAAATTCCTATCATCTGACCGGGAATCGAACCTGGGACCTCATTAACAGTAGTCGGTAACGCTGACCACTAGCCCATGAGGCTGGCCATATATATATATTCTTATTGAGCATATTTTCCATGTTCTAATTTAAAATTGTATTTATATCTGAAGTATTTTTTAATACATGAGATCTAGGCCATTATTCCAAATAAAATAAACATTTATTTAACTTTCACAGGGAAAGAACACTATGAGGTTTAATTTAATAATTAAATTAATGTTTTTATTACCTCACCTCATATCCTTTTTCTTCTATACTGCAGTTTCGGAGCTTATCTCCATTGTCAGTAGCCTCTGGTCGACCGGTGTTATGTTGTTTCTTGGCGGTTTCCTTCTTACTTCTCAGAAGTAAGAAGTAAGAAGGAAACCGCCAAGAAACGACATAACACCGGTCGACCAGAGGCTACTGACGATGGAGATAAGCTCCAAAACTGCAGTATAGAAGAAAAAAGGATATGAGGTGAGGTAATAAAAACATTAATTTAATTATGGTTGGTATCTAATGTCGAGCACTTGATAATGAAATCATTCGCTCTCTTGCACTCCAATATTTAGCAGAAAGGCTGGTCTCTTCTACAAAAGCTGGACAACGGAGGAGATGGTTTCTTTCCATATCTTCATTTAAATTGCAAAAAGGGCATTTAGGTGAATCTGTTATGCCAATTCTGTGTTTAATTTAATTATTAAAATAAACATTTATTTATGAAGAATGAGTCTCATAGTTTGTTTTCTTAAACAGACTCGGAGTCATAATGTCAGTTGAAAATGGGAGGGATGTTACCTCTTGAAAACTGCAGTTCCCGTATTTAAGAAAACATAAACTATGAGGCAAGATATAAAAAAATGACTCATTCTTCATGAAAAGAACCTCATAATGTTATTTTCCATATTTAACTATGAATGTATTATTTATTTTATATAGATTATGTTGAACTTGCTCACAAATGTGCAAAAGCACTTGGTCTCATGCCTTGAATGTAGATAATATAATTATAGAGTCTGCAGCTGTAGCTTACACAACCGCTGCAATGAAAATTCGAGATCACATCAATGCTGCTTATAATGATTACATAATGACATATTTTCCAGAAAGTGATGAAGGTTTAGCAGGATATCCAAATGAAGGTAAATATACATATTTCACATTATTTTCTCTATCTTCTTTTTTTTTTTTTTATTATTGGTCCCATAGCTACATAGAGGATACTATTCTCTGTTCTCATTCAGATTTTGACTGGTTTCAAAAGATTTTTTCGGGACATAAAAATTCTCTATGGGATACTAAGACCACAGGTCTCATGTTTTAGATTATGGAACATAAAAGAATCTCTAACTTGAATTAAGAGACATCTACTTCAGATTGAAATGCTAAAGATCAAGAAATTAAAGATATTTTTTTAAGGAAAAATTAACATGGTTGGTTGGTTGGTATCTAATGTCGAGCACTTGATAATGAAATCATTCGCTCTCTTGCACTCCAATATTTAGCAGAAAGGCTGGTCTCTTCTACAAAGGCTGGACAACGGAGGAGATGGTTTCTTTCCATATCTTCATTTAAATTGCAAAAAGGGCATTTAGGTGAATCTGTTATGCCAATTCTGTGTAGTGGTTTATTCAAGCAGTCATGTCCCGTTAGCAGTCTGAATTTTGCTACTGCAGATTTTCTTTGTAATGTAGTAATGTCATAAGCTTGTAGATTTTCCCATTCCTTTCCAGATGTTTTGGTGGTGTATTCTTCTCTAAGTTTATTGATGTATTTATTTGAGATGATTCTTTTGATAGAGTGAAAGGAAACTGGAGCAGAAGTTGGGTTTGAAACAATTTTGCTACCCTTCTTGGCTAGAAAATCGGCTATTTCATTGCCTGTCACTCCACAATGGGCCGGAATTAACATTTGAACCTGGAATCGAACTGCGGACCTCTGATTCTGTACACTATTCAAAACATGGCACAAATGCCAACATTTCTTTCCTCTTATACAATTCTCTAACATTCTAAGGAGGTCCGCGGTTCAATTACCGCTTTAAACATTAATTTTTCTTTTCAAAAATAAATTTTTCCAAGGCTAGAACATGTTAAAATAAATATAACATCAAAAAAATTAAAGAGAGTACTTAAATAAAATGCTATTATAATGTTTTTCTTGAATGTTTATACATAATAATAAACTATGATTAGTTTTAGTTTTATATTGGATATATACTAGTAAGCATCATCATCATCATCATCATCCAACAATGTTTCCACTGTTGTGGCTCATCTATGTATAAAGCTTCTTCCTTTAGAATCTGTTCCTAATTCTTCTTTTAATATTGGTTTTCAATCCCAGCCTTCCAGTCTTTAATTATACCTCTTTTATTAAAATATCTCATTGTCTTGTACATGGTCTTTCCAATGTCCTCTTCCTTATAATTCACTTTCCAGAGTCTTCATGCACATACCTAGCTGATATATCACCTGCTTAAAACCAGATTGTTCTAGCACCACTTGATTTTCTTTTTATCCATGATGTTCTAACTCTTCATTTGTGTCAGTTTCACACATAAATTATATATTTTGTGATTAGAAAGTGTAAGATCCCTTTCCTCAAAAGAGTGCTCTTATTGCGAATTGGATAGTATCCAAAACTTAATTGATCTTTCCTGAAAAACTAAAAAAATAATAAATTTAGAACATAAGAATAAATGAATCGTGAATTCTTCTTACCTCATACTTTTATGTTTTTTTAAACACAGCACTGCAGTATCAGCGACCATCGTCACCATCCTCAGCTGTTTTCACCTGAGGATGGTGATGATGGTCGTTGATATTGCAGTGCTGTATTTAAAAAAACATAGAAGTATGAGGTAAGAAGAATTCACAATTCATTTAATTCTTATTAATAAAACCTCATAATGTTAAAAATTCCCAAATTTATTATATAAATTTAGAACAACCTGATTCTAAGCAGACAAAAATGTTTTTACTTGTAAGCTGTTCATATATGCATGTGCGTGTGTGTGTATGAGGTGGAAGCCAAAATTAGGAAAGGTATAATAGTGAAAGTCCAGGATTTGACAGAGATCAAATGGGAAAATATGTAGGAAAATGGAACTTATTGAATAGAAGAAACATCTTGATGTCTTTTATGTGTTTTCATGCATTTATTACATATTTACTACATTAAATTTTAATCAATCATTATATTATGATTAAAATGATAATTCAATATAACTTTTGTCTTGAGGACTCAGGGAAAACACAAAGTTTAATTAAGCATGGAATTTGAACCCAAAACTTCCAAAATATGTGTCTGAATTACTGCTACTTAGCTATTTCATTTACAATTAAGTTTGGTCTGTATATTCTTACCTCATATGGTTGTTTCGTTGGACATATGTTTCAAGGTATGCTGCAAATTCAACAGTTGAGAAGCATTGACAATAACACAAAAATGTGAAGAAACTATAGTCTGGAAGAAAATGAAAAATATGAGGTGAAACAAAATCCCTAATTCATAATAATATATAGACCAAACTTATAATTATTAAGTAAAACCTCATAATGTTACTTCCTATCGTATTTTCGACATTTCATTCTAATACTATACTTACCGGTATTGTGATGACATGCAACTTTATGAAGTGAGATGTTAAAGCATTTTCTCCAACTCATTCATTAAGGGGGGTGATGGGTGAAATTTCTATTTTCTACATTTTTTGAGCTAGAGACTTGATTGTTTGTGCAAATATTCGCTGCATGATACATAATGGTGTGTTTAAGTTTCATTCTTGTGAGACATTTATTTTATGAGTTATTAAATATTATATTTAAAAAAATTGCATTTACAAGGGTCATACTGAAAGTCGTGAGCAACCCATGTTAAAATTCAAATTTCAACAATGTATCAAAAATAACTGCAGGATCATAATCTACAGACTTTATACCACAACATTGCCGTTTTGTGGCATTATAGCTTCTATCATGTGACCACATGCAGTGTTTCCAAAATGGCAGACATCAATGTTTCGTTTCGACAGGGCGCTGTCATTGAATTCCTTGTTAAAGAGGAACAATCTGCTGTTGATATTCACCAAAGACTTCAATGTGCTTATGGAGATGCCTGCATGGGTGCCAGCAGTGTTAGGAGATGGGTGAAACATTTTAAAGATGGGAACACGAGTATCAAAGATGAGCCTCGTAGCGGTCGCCCACGCTCTGCCTCCACAGATTGCAACAAGGAAAGAGTTGATGTGCTCATTAGAGACGACAGTGAATGAAATCGCTACAAAACTTGCAGTAGGACACAGTGCAGTGCAAGAAATGATTCACAGCTTAGGTTACCGAAAACTTAGTGCCCGTTGGGTTCCACATTTATTGAGTGAAGACCACAAACTTCAGAGAAGAACCATCACCCATAATCTTCTTCAGAGATTTCGAAATGAAGGTGATGATTTTTTGACGAGTATTGTGACAGGTGACGAAAGCTGGTTTCATCGCTACGAGCCTGAAACAAACGCCAGAGTATGGAATGGTACCACTTGAATTCGCCATCAAAGAAAAAGTGAAGACAGTGCAATCTGTTGAGAAAGTTCTGGGATGCGCAAGGTTGCATTCTGATGAATTTCTTGAACCTGGACAAACCATAAATGCTGCCCGCTATATCCAGACACTTGTGAAGCTCCGTCGAGCATTGCACGACAAACGCCCTGGAAGGAAGATCATTCTGCAACACGATAACGTGCGTCCTCACACTGCTCGTGCCACTGTGGAGAAGATCAGGACATTTGGGTAGGAAACTCTTCCACATCCTCCCTATAGTCCCGATTTGGCACCCTCCGACTACCATCTTTTTGGTTCTGTGAAGGAGCAGATGATAGGCCAACGCTGGAGGATATTCGGAAAGCAGTGCATCAGTGTCTTCGAGCAGCTGGAACGGACTTCTATCATAAGGGAATTTTCAAGCTTGTAGAACGCTGGACAAAATGTGTGCAAAGAAATGGAGACTATGTTGAAAAGTAGCACAAAGGTCTATAGATTAACGTGGTGTACTTGGTTTGTCTAAAATAAATATTATGATTGTTTAAAAAAATGTTGCTCATGACTTTCAGTATGACCTTCGTATTATAATTAAATGAGTTCCACAATTTTTTAGTAAAATGTATGACTTTTTTTACAAGACTCCTAAAATATTTAGAAAAACATCATGCATTAGAATTCTTATAATGTGAATACAAAGGGAGAAAAAAAATAATGTTGTACCTCATGCATGGAATTAAAAAAAATTATAATTGCTTACATTTTATTTTTTATTTCTTAAAATACTACTTCAATCATGAAACCCATGCACTACTTTGTTACCCATTGTTTTTAGGACATGCAGTAAAAATTTGAACCTTCTAGGACAAAATTTCTGAATTCCATTCAATTTTGAATGTACAAAAATGCAGTGGAAATAAAAGTGTGGAAAAAACAAGTGTGGAAAAACAAGTTTAAAGATTTGCATGCAGGTAGTATTTAACTGGTGCAGCGTTTTAACTCTGACATATTTAGGGCACTTAGAAGTGCCATAGGCCTCTGAAACTTTGCCAACATATACATTAGAGTACAGGCTATTTTTTAGTACAAAAAACAAAAAATGCCAATTTTTGATTTCAAATGGTCAATTTTCACCCATGACCCCCTTAAACTTTCATAAATGTTCATTGGGTTGATCCAGTTGGATATCAAGCTCACTTTTAGTTTCAAGATTTGCAGGTCCAAACCTGGTCAACATCACCGGATATTTAACAATATAAAATCCTAAGTGTGGTTTCCTTCAAAAGTGGAGTTCTATATTATAGATTTACGACACACAAAAGAACTTCAAGTCTAAAAGAAGAGGCCTCTGAACAATATTTGTTGTCACTATTATGCCCAGATTTAAATTCTTCTTCTTCCTTCCAAGTATTAGGCCAAGGCCTGTTACGATCCTATAGAAAATTTTCCCTCCAGCGTTTCATAGGATGGCCTAGAGATCTTCATCTTCTCGGTATATAATTATAAACAGCTTTGGGGATCCGATTTGAACTCATTCTTTCAAGATGGTGTTTCCAATGTAGTTGGTACTGTTTAATATATTCCAAAATTGGCGTAGTCTTCAATTCTTTAAGTTATCGATGTTCCTTTTCCGATCCCATCTTGTGTAACCCGCTGTTCTGCACATGAATCTCATTTCACAAGCCGTTATTCTGCTTTCATGTCGTCTTTTAGTGTTCATGCTTCACTACCATAGGTCAACACTGGTCTAGCCAAAGTGTTATATAAACATAATCCTCAGGGGTCCCCATCTAGGGGATATGTGGATGGCGACCACAAGGTGCTTCCACTTACTTGTGTTTTGCTCCTTACTTTTATCTTTAACCGATCTGGTATTTCTTCCTTTCTTACACTTACTTATACCAGACTCTTTTAACTTTACTATCTAGCCTCTCTTGGTTAACTCTTGTTTTTTTCGACCCCGATGCTATTAGGGCATCTGAGGGCTAGGGAGTCTTTCCTTTCTTCCATTTCTTCTTTCCTTATTTTCTTTTCTTCTCCAGAAAAGCCTGACCGGAGGCTATAAGATGGCAGCCCCACCATTGGTCTTGCCTTCCTTTGGCCATAACCAATCGAAGGGACTATTATTATGCTTTCAAGTCTTATACGAGAATTTCCAGATTTAAATTGGAATACTAATAATCTGAGTAGATAAAAACTATTGTTAAATAAAAGTTACCTACCATTTTCAGTGTATGTTTTTTCCCAGTTTGATTTGTAAATGATTTGAGATAATTGAGAATAGTATTGTGATTGAATTATTGTTAATAAAAAATAGATTTTTTAAAACTTGTAACTGAAGCTTTTGTTGAATTAAAATGATAAATTTTCTTGCTTTCTTACAGATCTTATTCCAATTAGGGATCCAACAGAAGAATTGTCTAGAAAGGTGAAAGTATTAGAAATGGCACTTCGTACAAAGAAAGAAACTGAATCAAAATCAATGAAAGGCAAGAAAGTTGGAGGAATCTCTAAAACGGCAACAAGTAAAACTGCTGGTAAACGCATACAAAATTCTGAAATACAGCTTCATAAAATGTTAAATATTCCTATTGAAGCATTGACTGAAGTTCTCAAAAAGAGGTAAATATTGAAGGTTTTAAAAAATTATACAGATATAGTTGAATGTAGCTTTTATAATTTTTTTTGTAATGTAGAGTTACTTGCTATATAGACAAAATATTTCTTTAATAATATAATTGTAATTGTTTGAACAATATCATAGTTTTGAATCAAAATTAATTACAATTTAAAATTGGATGGCATTATGCATCAATTGGCTATATGCCAATATGTAAGTTACGAGAAAAAATATATTTAAAGTTTAAGTCAATCTTCACTATTTATTGTATTATTATATATATTGAAAGTTATTTTTCTTGTTTGACAGTTATGCAAATCGGCCGCGGTGGACTAGTGGTTATACTCCTTGCCTCTGGTCCCGAGGGTCATGGGTTCAAACCCGGCCAGGGTCGATGGATTTTTTTAGGATGGAAAAATCCAAAGAGCAAGTCCTCCGGGAGGGACTTTAAGCCGTGGGTCCCAAGTCTGAAGATTTTCAGGCTCGTAAAAGATCCTTAAGTCTGAATGAAAGGCCTCTAAGCAAAATTTACCGTATTTTCCTGTCCTAGTACTACCTTGGTTTCTTAGATGTCAGTATGAAGTGGAACGCTGACCATGGATCACTCAAATGACATCTATACGAAAACAAGTGTAATTAAATTAGTATGGTTCAAATTCTTCCCTGTAGGGGGAGAGCGCCTAAATCTCTGTTAAGGGAAACATGGGCTTACACAACAGTTATGCATCAACGATCGAAGAGAGAGAACATTTGGAGCTAGCTGCATGATGTAAAATTTAGATTAGCATTTATGATGATCCAGTTTCATAGCCATTTATTGCAAAACATAGAATCTGTGATAGGACAGATGGCGTTTACATTTTTCTTTAATAATAAGACTATATTTAAAGATTTAGTGCTAAAAATGTGCATACGCTTACTTCATGAGCCAGTGTAACAGATGGTATCAAAATCTCAGTTTTTAAAAAAATGGCACTTAGCCGGTTGATGCATAATATTGTCCAATTATGCAAATGGTACATATTGGTTACTTTAAAATGTCATAAAAATCTTTCTTTTTAAAATTTAAAATGATTCCATGCGAAATTTTCTTCTCACATGGGATTTGAATCGGTGTAAGTCTTGTGACTCAGCACCACAGTATGTATGTATTATTATTATTATTATTATTATTATTATTATTATTATTATTATTATTATCATCATCATCATCCTCCCCCCCTCCTCCTCGTCCATCAGTCATTGTTGTCATCTATCAATCATCATCATCATCGTCCATCAATCATCACCACCACCATTATTAAAACTAAACCACAAAAAGAAACAGTTAAAATTCTATAAAATGTTAGCAATTCTTACAGTGTGTCTCAAATTGATGTATACACTTTTTGAAACGATATTTCTCAGCAACAAATTGAGAGAGAAATACAAATTTTGTTGTGTTGTATTCCCTAAACTTCCTTAAGCCTGTTTATGTTCAAAATGTCCACCTTCTGCCACAGTACACTCTCAACAATGTCGTCAAACAGATCAACATATCGTCTGGATTGTTGCTAATGGAATATCATTGATGGCATGTTCAATCTGATCTCTCAGTCCCTCCAGTGTTTGTGCATTTTTTGGTGTACACTGTGTTCTTTAAAGTTCCCCGAAGGTAGAAATCTAGAGGAGTTAAATCAGGAGATTGATGTGGGAACTCCATAGCACTTTCTCTTCATCTTATCCATTTCTGATTGGAATGTGCAATCGAGAAAATTTTTTTCACATCGGTATGAAAGTGAGGTAGAGCACCATCTTGTTGGAAGTAAACCTCATTTTCATTCTCAAAGAGATCATTAAGACATGGAATCATGACTTCCAACATTTCCAGTTCCAAGTAAGTCTCACCCATGACAGTCTCTTCAAAGAAGTATGGCCCAATTAATCCTCTGGAAGACAGACCACACCGTACCGTTACTCCTAGAAAATTGATGGCCTTTTCTTCAATAATGTTTGTGTTCTCATTAGACCAATACATACAATTATGCTGATTAATTCTGCCATTCAGTTTAAATGTGGTTTCATCTGACCAATAATTGAGTCTTAAAAATCTTCTGTGACACTTGTGCAGGAACCACTTACAAAATTGAAGTCACCTATCTGGGTTGTCCTCATTATGTGCATCGACAAGTCTCAGATCCTCATTATGTGCATCGACAAGTCTCAGAATATATAGTTTTCATTTTCAATTTTGCTAAATTCGATGAACATTGGATTTGTCGATACCAATTTCACAAAAATATTGCTTCAATGACTTCTTTGGGGCTCATGCGACAAAAACCTTTATGACTGCATCAGCAGTCTCATTGTCAGTGGAACTTCTCTTTCTTCTGTACTGATCTTTCAACAGATCTTGCATCTATTTTAAAATACAATAGGAAGTAACATTAAGAGGTTTGTTTAATAATTAAAACATTTTGTCTGTTCATTCTTACCTCTTAGAGTTGTTTTTGTCGAACATATGTTTCAGAAAGGTAGAATATTTTTATCACTCACCTCATATTGTTCTTCTTATTTGATTATAAACTAGTTTCGGAACATAGTTTCTGTTCCATCCTCAGTATCGTCACGACCGTTGTTCTGTTGTCTTGAAGAGCTGTCCTTCTCTCCTTCCATTGCTGACTGAAAAACCTCGAAACCAGGTCATTCTCACCGGGAATTTCAAAGTTCATTAATTTCTTCTTTTCGCTCTTTTGAATGTAGATCTTTTCCCAAACAGTAAGTTCTTTAGGTTTTTCTATTTGTTTTAATAATTTAGCTTCTTTCTCAATAAGATGTTTTTCAGACCATGCATGGGCAGCCACTGCAGATTTTTCTACTTCCCCTTTCTTGACATTCCTGAGATGTTCTTTCACTCTAGTTTTCAAATTTCTTTTAGTTTTTCCTATGTAGAATTTCTCACATTCTTCACATTTAATTTGATAAATCCCTGATTTGTTTTCTTCTTTAATTTTCTCATTCTTATTAGGTCTAATCAGTCTACTGATGCTGTAGTCATTTTTGGGTGCTAACCTTATGTTGAAATCTTTAAAAAAATTTTGAAACTTGTGGTGTTTTAATGGATGATATGTGAATTTTCTAAATTTTACATTATCTTCTTTAACTTTAGAAGAGTGCTTTGATTAATAAATTTTTGTCTTTTGAACTTGTTTATTTAACTAAGAAAGACAAGTTTCATCTGAAGGTTTCAAATCCAAAAATTCCCAACATCTACGGACTCCCGAAAGTGCACAAAGAAGGGAAGAAAATGAGGCCGATAATTAACAACATAGGGTCTCCTACATATCATTTATCTAAATGGTTATGTAAGGAATTTAATAAAATGAATGGATTTGAAAATTCTGCAATAAAAAACTCTTATGAATTGGTAGATAAACTAGAAAACATACAACTACAATCTTCAGACAGATTAGTTTCATTTGATGTTGTTTCCTTATTTCCAAGCATTCCAATTGACCAAACTATGGAAATTTTAGAGATTTGGATGAAAAATAATAAAATTGAAAAAGTAAAGATAGTCGAATATAAAACTTTAATGAAATTATGTATCGATAATATGTTTTTCACCTACAATGGAAGATTTTATAAACAAAATTCAGGACTTTCGATGGGAAACCCTTTATCTCCATTCTTAGCTAATCTATTCATGGAGATTTTGAACACAAGATAATTAATGGACATAGTTTAATTTTCAAGTTCTGGTGCAGATATGTGGATGACATAATTGCAATAGTTAATCATAAACAGGTAGATGATGCATTAAAATTATTGAACATTCAAAGTCAAACTATAAAGTTCACTATGGAAAAGAAATCAATGGAGAAATACCATTTTTAGATCTCAACTTAAAAAGGAATGAAGAAAATAAGATAGAATTTGGAATTTACAGAAAGAAGACACATATAGATAACTACATAAAAGCTTTAGGTTTCAATCACATAGCTCACAAAGAAGCAGTTTTCAATAGTTTGACACATAGATTAGTGAACATACCAATGAACAAAGAAAATTATGAAAAACAAAAAGAACACATAATCAACGTAGCCATGAAAAATGGTTTTGCTATAAAAATGATACTCAAAAAAATAAACAAGTTCAAAAGACAAAAATGTATTAATCAAAGCACTCTTCTAAAAGTTAAAGAAGATAATGTAAAATTTAGAAAATTCACATATCATCCATTAAAACACCACAAGTTTCAAAAATTTTTTAAAGATTTCAACATAAGGTTAGCACCCAAAATGACTACGCATCAGTAGACTGATTAGACCTAATAAGAATGAGAAAATTAAAGAAGAAAACAAATCAGGGATTTATCAAATTAAATGTGAAGAATGTGAGAAATTCTACATAGGAAAAACTAAAAGAAATTTGAAAACTAGAGTGAAAGAACATCTCAGGAATGTCACGAAAGGGGAAGTAGAAAAATCTGCAGTGGCTGCCCATGCATGGTCTGAAAAACATCTTATCGAGAAAGAAGCTAAATTATTAAACAAATAGAAAAACCTAAAGAACTTACTGTTTGGGAAAAGATCTACATTCAAAGAGCGAAAAGAAGAAATTAATGAACTTTGAAATTCCCGGTGAGAATGACCTGGTTTCGAGGTTTTTTTAGTCAGCCAATGGAAGGAGAGAAGGACAGCTCTTCAAGACGACAGAACAATGGTCGTGACGATACTGAGGATGGAACAGAAACTATGTTCCGAAACTAGTTTATAATCAAATAAGAAGAACAATATGAGGTAAGTGATAAAAATATTCTACCTTAATGAATATACCTCATAGTGAGAATTCCTAAAATAAGTAAATAAGTAATATGTTTCAGAGCTTCTTAGCCCCATCGTCAGCGATTACAGACTCTGTAAATAACTCTAAGAGGTAAGAATGAACAGACAAAATGTTTTAATTAGAACCTGCATCATTCCATCAATTTCAAATTTGTCACGGATTCTTGTTGTTGTTACCTTATTGGTGTTCGTGTACCAAATTCAACCCTCCAATGTCGTTGAACATTGAACAACATTCTGCACTTTCCAATAACACTTCAGTAATTCATTGAATGATAATTTCACCATCATGTTTGCTTATAAACACATGAACAATGAACGTGTTGCTATGCTTTTCCACTGCCTTTTGAATCATACACAACAAAAATTTTATTTTAGTCTCATTTGGTTACTGAGAAATAATGTTCCAAAAAATGTAAACATCAATTTGAGATAATGTGTTATATCTTGTGTGTGTGTTTGTACTGTGCAAACGTGTTTTTTTCCATCTATGTTGCTGTGACTTAGTTTTGTTCATTGCTATTATCTGTACCTCCTTCCCGATTCCTGTCTTTCCTAAATATACCCTTCCCCACCCTCTCTGCGCATCTCTTGTGCGTGAGAGGAGGTCCATGTATAACGATATGAGAAGTTAAGCAGTGTTCAAGCAGTCTTCCAAAGTCTTCTTCGAGTATCGGAACCTTTGGTTTGGCGAGGGATTGCAAGCTGCATATCCCTCAGCCACTACAAGATTTACATTGAGTTGTATTTTATATTTAATTAATGTTGGGAAGTAAACATTATGAGGTATAATCATTAAAATTCATTGGAGAACATATTGTTTAAACAACTCACCTCATAGGATTCATGCTTCCATGATATCGCGATTTCAAACATAATCATGTTCATCGTCAGCCATAACTCCGACTGATGAAATTCTTCGGCCGTCAACTATTCTATTGTCGCCATCTTCAGTGCTGCCATCTATGGTTTGAATTTATGAACTTCGAAATCAATGTAATTTCGTTAGGGATATCAAAATTCATTGATCTATTTTTGTTTTTCTGAATGTATATTTTTTCCCCAAACTGTCAATTCCAAAGGTTTCTCTACTTGTTTTAAAAGTTTAGCTTCTCTTCCAATTTTATGATGTTCTAATAAACTATGTGCAGCAATTGCAGATTTTTCAATTTCACAATTTTTAATATTTCTGAAATGTTCTTTTGTCCGAATTTCCAAATTCCTTTTTGTTTTCCTATATAAACTTTATTGCAATATTCACAATTTATTTGATAAATTCCAGATTTCTTACTGTCTGGAACATTGACTTTTTTATTGGTACTTAGAAGATTACCCAGACTAAATTTATTTATTGGTGCCAAAGAAATGTTGTATTTGTCAAAATTTTTTGAAATTTCCTATGCATTTCAGGATGGTAAGTAATTTTCTTGTATTTTTTCTTTTCTTTTGCAATTTTGTAGAATTTTGTAGAATTTTGTAGAAAATTGCAAAGAAAAGAAAAAATACAAGAAAATTACTTACCATCCTGAAATGCATAGGAAATTTCAAAAAATTTTTGACAAATACAACATTTCTTTGGCACCAATAAATAAATTTAGTCTGGGTAATCTTCTAAGTACCAATAAAAAAGTCAGTGTTCCAGACAGTAAGAAATCTGGAATTTATCAAATAAATTGTGAATATTGCAATAAAGTTTATATAGGAAAAACAAAAAGGAATTTGGAAATTCGGACAAAAGAACATTTCAGAAATATTAAAAATTGTGAAATTGAAAATCTGCAATTGCTGCACATAGTTTATTAGAACATCATAAAATTGGAAGAGAAGCTAAACTTTTAAAACAAGTAGAGAAACCTTTGGAATTGACAGTTTGGGAAAAAATATACATTCAGAAAAACAAAAATAGATCAATGAATTTTGATATCCCTAACGAAATTACATTGATTTCGAAGTTCATAAATTCAACCATAGATGGCAGCACTGAAGATGGCGGCAATAGAATAGTTGACGGCCGAAGAATTTCATCAGTCGGAGTTATGGCTGACGATGAACATGATTATGTTTGAAATCGCGATATCATGGAAGCATGAATCCTATGAGGTGAGTTGTTTAAACAATATGTTCTCCGATGAATTTTAGAGTTGTATTTTGTTTATCAGCTGTAAAGAATCACCATCTTAAGTTGAATATGTCTGTTATTGTATGTTACGATTATGTGGAATGATTTATGATTATATTTATGTTTGTACTTATCAGGAGAAGACACATTTAAAGTATGTTTAATTTTCGTTATTCTTTCTATTTGGCTTTCAGCCACTATTATTGCTAATATATATCTTTATTTAATGACACATTTTTGTATTAAAGATACATTTATTTTAGTTAAATGCTGTTAGTAATTCTTTCTATGCTTTCAAGAGAATCCTTTTCACATTGAGTTTAGATAAAGTACGTAGTTCACTTTCCGCTAAAGTCCTCAATCATGATTATAGTTAGGATTACGATAAATCAGTTCAAGCATTTAAAGTCAATGTGTTTAATATGTTTGAAGCTAGCAGATGTTTATAGTTTAGGAAAAGAAGCATGTCTACGTAACATCGGGCCCAGCGCATAGACTCTGTTCTTTGTTATGTTCAGTATTGTTTATCGGTTCTCCCTATTCATTTTGTTGTTGCAATCTTGATTTATTAATATATTAAAGTTGAATGAATCGTTGGAAAGCTATAATTCTACATCTTAGTAGTTATGATAGATGCCCTTGGAGTTTGAATAATATTGTGATTAGTAAGAATTCATTGATAATCCACATAGGCCATGGTTTGGGCAATAGTGAATATCCATCCATCCATAGTAATTCTGCCTGAGGGCAGGTCCTTCACTGCAATCATAGCATTTTCATGCTATGCTTGCAGCTTTACTAGGGAATTGTGGATGTGGTAGCTTCCCATTGCTTTCCACACCGGTGAAGGATGATGATGATGGTGATGATGGCCATATAATTTCAGGGACCGTTTGGGCCTTAAAGTTTTCCTGACATTTGTCTTACAGGTGAGGATAAACCCCAATAGAAACCTCACCCAGAAAAACTGCCCCGACCAGGGATCAAACCCGGGCCCGCTACGTGACAAGGCAGCACGCTACCTTGAGACCACAGTGGTGACATAGTGAATATAATAGCGGAAAATGTATAATATAAGAGTCGATACAGATACCACTACTCCCTGGCTAACTGCGTACATGTTGTTAGTTTGTTAATTTTGAGTTGATCTTTACACATGAAAAATAGCGCAAGTGGTTGAAGAGCATGGTATGCAGTAGATATTTTCACCAGATTTAACTAATAGATCTGTAAAAAAAAACAGAATGAGATTACTAGAAGAAGGAAATACAGTACATGATATTTAATTTTGAATATTTCAATTACAAAACATTAGGAGTGTAGGAGATAATTATGTGGTAATATACAGTTTTTTTAATTTTTTTTAGGTTTGAATTGCCTGATTGTGAAATGGGAATAGTTATTGATAACTTAAAAAGTGATTTTTTTAGCAGTGGAACATCAGCCTTTACATCATTACTGAAAGCAGTTGGTAGTGTAAAATATATTCAGTTCATAGTTCTGTACAACTCCTTTTCTAGTTACCTGGATGATCTCATTCAGAAAAGACAGTATGAAGGTAAGCATTTTGTTTGAATAATAAATATATTTAATCATAATTAACATCTAAGGAAAACTGTCAGTTCTGTTTGCAATCCTTTATATTTTTATCATATTTTTAATGGTTTTTTGCCAGCTTTTATGTCTCAATGCCTCTATACATTAAAGTTAACCACTTATTATTTTCATTAATTTCCCTGTTTAATTTGGTTATATTTCTTATTTCTTCCTTCCTTTTTTCCGTTTGACTAGTTTATTAATAACTTCATCATATCCATTTTTGGAAGCTAAAAGTTACGTAGTTTAGTTCTTTATTATAGTTTTCTTAGTTTATCAGTAGTTTAATCATTCTACTTATAAGGCTGATAAAGGTATTGATTTTTTTGTTCGGTGGGGTATCTGAATTTTTTGTGGATGGCAGTTGTATTATTAGTGGATTTTCTGTATATGCCAATGTCTAAACTATTGCTATTATAGTAATCAAATGGTAAAGAGAAAAATTTTTGCCTGAACCGGGAATCGAACCCCGAACCTTCAGCTTTCCGTGCTGATGCTCTTAACCATTGAGCTAATTCAGGCTTCCTTCCCATCCAAGCATAAATCCTTCCTTTACCTTACTGTCTTGGTCCCACATTCAAATGTAATGAATCATCATTCACAAATACGCAATGAATGGCTTCTACCTGAAGAAGACATGAAGGGACTCCACATAGCTAAAGCATTATTTATTTAATTAATATTAAGAAGCTAAAGCTGTTACTATGATTGAAATAAGTATATTAACGTACTAAGTTATGTGTATAGGAAATAACACTATGAGGTTTTTTAGTATTGTTTATTTTTTATTATTTCACTCAAATTAATTGTAAAGATTGTGAAAAGATATACATAGGAAAAACAAAAAGGAATCTAAATACAAGATTAAAAGAACACCTCAGAAATGTTAAAAATGGAGAAACCGAAAAATCTGCAATAGCTGCACATGCCTGATCAGAAAAACATAGAATAGAAACCAAAACAAAATTACTTAAACAATTGGAAAAACCGAAGGAACTCACAATTTGGGAAAAAATTTACATATACAAAAATGAAAATACAACTATGAATTTTGAAATACCTGGTTATAAGGAGAGAGGACTGATTAGGAAATTCGTTGGTCAGCCATCAGATGGCGCGGAGGTCAGTCTGCAGGAAAGAAGGCCGTTGGACGTCAGTTGTGAACGTGACACAGCATTGAGAATGTCACAAATGTTGTGATGAAACCTAGGTCTGCAAGAAGTTATGAAGTATGAGGTGAGTGAAATAATAAAAAATAAACAATATTAACGTACACTACTAAATTATTGTAATCAAATGGTAAAGAGAAAAATTTATTAAGTTATGTAGATAGGAAATAGCACTATGAGGTTTTTTAATATTGTTTATTTTTTATTATTTCACTCACCTCATACTTCATGAAGTATGAGGTGAGTGAAATAATAAAAAATAAACAATAGAAAAATTTATGCCTGAACCGATGGGAAGGAAGCCTGAATTAGCTCAATGGTTAAGAGCATCAGCACGGAAAGCTGAAGGTTCGGGGTTCGATTCCCGGTTCAGGCATAAATTTTTCTCTTTACCATTTGATTACAATAATTTAGTAGTGTACGTTAATATACTTATTTCAATCATAGTAACAGTATTAGCTTCTTAATATGAATTAATTATTGCTATTATAGTCCATTTGCTCAATTAAGAGATCTTCCCATGCAAATATTTGAAGGGATTAGGGGCGGGGTGAATTCTCTGTCTACTTGAAGGCCAGCATCAGGTATAGGAAGGGTCAGAAATTCTTTCTTTCTTTCTTTCGAAGGTATTGTACACTTTTGTATTGCATTTAGTGGTGAGTTGACGTATGAATTGTGCTACGTGAAATATTTTTTTCAATGATGAGTGTTAACATATTTTAGAAACTTCAGCTAATTGCTCCCACTCTCCGACTGGCCGTGCAGCAACCGTTTAAAAATATACATGGGAAGATTCTCTTAATTGAGCAAATGGACTATAATAATATGATTAACAAACTATTGCTATTCAAAATGTAACTCCCACCAGAGACACAAGGAAAGCTAGCAACACTGGCTCATTTCAAAAATTGGTATTTAGTTCAGAATGGGAATGATGTTCTCTGAAACATGCCCAAGTGAAAATATCATATTTTAAAAGAGATGAGGTGTAAAGTTTCCGATTCATATTTTTATTCTATTGACATTTTGCTCACTCTGTCATTTCCCACATTTTTTTATAAATAATAATATGCTTAAAAATCATCGGAGAACATATTGTTTAAATAACTCACCTCATAGGATTCATGCTTCCATGATATCGCGATTTCAAACATAATCATGTTCATCGTCAGCCATAACTCCGACTGTTGAAATTCTTCGGCCGTCAACTATTCTATTGTCGCCATCTTCAGTGCTGCTATCTATGGTTGAATTTATGAACTTCGAAATCAATGTAATTTCGTTAGGGATATCAAAATTCATTGATCTATTTTTGGGAAAAAATATCATTCAGAAAAACAAAAATAGATCAATGAATTTTGATATCCCTAACGAAATTACATTGATTTCGAAGTTCATAAATTCAACCATAGATAGCAGCACTGAAGATGGCGACAATAGAATAGTTGACGGCCGGAGAATTTCAACAGTCGGAGTTATGGCTGACGATGAACATGATTATGTTTGAAATCGCGATATCATGGAAGCATGAATCCTATGAGGTGAGTTATTTAAACAATATGTTGTCCGATGATTTTTAATGATTATACCTCATAATGTTTACTTCCCAACATTAATTAAATATAATAATATGCTGTTTATTAAACAATTTATCTAAATTTTAGAGAATAGAATTGAAATGGAGTACATATCAAAATTAACAATGCTTCAACAAATGGATGATGATGAAGTTGATAATCTTAATGAAGAGGATACAGAACTATATTATAAATTTACTATTAAGAAGCGAAAAGAACATCTGCAAACTATAAGTGATAGATTATTGAAATTACATAAGCAGAGGCCAACATCTACAAGACAAACAAAGGTAAAATCTTATTTTGTTTCCTTTTTTTGTCACTGAATAATTGAGCTTGGAGTTTGAATTTGTCAAATGTTAAAACATTCTTGAATATATATGTGGGAAAGATATATAAAACTGTGGTCCTGGCAGCTGTAATGATGTCATTACAATAATTGAATCTTCTCTTTCAGGCAAGTATACAAAATTTAATTGTGGGTCTTTCACTATTTATTGTAGAGAAAAAATAAAATACATTTTATCATATACAGATAGATAAATTGAATTACCTTGCAGTAATTTTTCATCATCATCCTCTTATCGTGTCTTCCTTTCAGAAGATCGATTCCATAAATATCTCCAATCATCTCTATCTTCCCATGCTTTCCTTCTTTTTAGTTCTTCCCACTCGTATCCTCTTTCTTGTAAACTTTTCTTCAACTGGTTAATCCATTTAATATAATAAATTTGGGAATTTTAACATTATGAGGTTTTATTAATAATAATCAAATGAATCGTGAATTCTTCTTACTTCATACTTCTATGTTTTTTTAAACACAGCGCCACAGTATCGGAGAACAATCTTCCCCATCATCAGCTGTTTTCATGACTGTCAATTTTTTTTTTGCCGGTAATTATCCAAACTGCCACCTGGTGTACTTTTGAAGGAGTAATTTTCTGAACTGCCATCTGGTGTATTTTTAAGAACTTTGTAATCAAGCTTGATTCATCCAGAATCTCAAAGTTCATGTTCTAGTATGGTTTTTTTAATATATATATTTTCCCAAACTATTACTTCCAAAGGTTTAGATAGATGTTTCAAAGTTTTGCTTCTTTTTCAATTCTGTGATTCTCTAATAAACTGTGTGCTGCTATAGCAGCAAAATTCTTCAAAAATACACTAGATGGCAGTTTAGAAAATTGCTCCTTCAAAAAGTACACCAGATGGCAGTTTGGATAATTACCGACAAAAGAAAAAATTGACAGTCGTGAAAACAGCTGACGATGGGGGAAGATTGTTCTCCGATACTGTTTAAAAAAAAACATAGATGTATGAAGTAAGAAGAATTCACAATTCGTTTGATTCTTATTATGGTTAATCCATCTTTCTCATGGTTTTACTCGTGGTTGTTTTCCTTGCATCCTGAGATAAAACAGTCTTTCCTTTTCCATTCTTTTTAATTGTCTAAACCATTTTTCTCTTCAAATATGATTTATCCATCATTGAGACGTGTGAAATGAATAATAAAAATATCAAAAGAAGTCGTACTGGCTTTATAATGTAATATAAAATTCTCAAATAAATATCTTCTTAACCCATTCGACTCGAAAGACGAGGTAGACTCACCGTCAGTTAAATGACCTTCAACACAAAAGATGAGGTACACTCACTTAACTCTGCTATTATATGTTTCGGAATATTTTGTACATCTCTTGGCAGGGTAATGTTTTGTTAACATTTATGGATAGTAGAGGAATGTGTTTTTGCCTTCATCCATACTATAATCTCAAGTACCGTTATCTTTCGTTTGTTTTGAATGTCTGAAAATAGACAATATAATTTACGGTAATGTTGTAAATACAATAGGTCCTAAGTGCAGATTCCGTAAAAATAACGCTAAAAAGACAGAGACCGAGGCGAGTTGTTGTAAATACAATAGGTCCTAAGTGCAGATTCCGTAAAAATAACGCTAAAAAGACAGAGACCGAGGCGAGATAAACTGCTGTTTTATATCAAAAGGTGGAGGAAAAATAATCAACGTTGGAAGCTCTAATAAAGCCATAACCGAAATTAGGGACGAGTTTTAAGAGATAAAAAACAGGGAAAAAATTAAGAAAATATGAAAAAATCTTGAAGTTGCAGGAACAGCTTGGGTCTTGGGAAAAAACATATTTTTCAAACTATTAGGACAGGGATTACGAAAATACCAGGAAAATAGCACCATTTGAATAACACATTAGATAAGGAGACAAACAACTTATATGATCTGTCCCTGACAAAACCAAATTATTACCCCATATTAAGAAATAATGGCTATGACCGGCACAGGCTCACGCTGGAAGGGGAAAAAATATCGGAATAAATACGCGACGATTTTGAGTCCAAAATTCAGATCGGAGGGCAGCTTTTGGAAACGCTCAGAGACGGACATGAATACGCAACTCGGGTTGCGTGAGTATGTTTGCGATTTTGTAAATATTAAAAGTTCCAGGTGGAGACTAAAATTAACTTGTAATTTGTTTTTAATTATTTTACATTTAACTTTAAATAAAATCAATTTGAGTTAACTTTAGCTTGAAGTAGCTTAGGATAATTTATGAGCAGGAGTCGAAGGAAAGACTTCAGCTTTGAAACGAAATACAACACTCATTTATGACTTATCTCATGGTTTAACGTAGCTCTTTAAGTAAATCCGCGTCATGAAACATTCATGTTTATTAGTATAAAAGATTATAATTTCGAGTAATTTTGTGTATGAATTAGTTTAGCAAATGTTCTAATATATATATATGTTATAATAAAGGTTGATGTTGTTGGTTTATGTGTGGTAATTAATAACGGTACAATCACTCCTTCACTAAAATAAAGCTAACCTTGAGAGATCTCTAGCATTGATAATGGCTGACGTGTTCTACAGGCAGACTGGGAGCAGCAGAGAGAACGACTCTCCAACCTCATTGCTTTAATGCTTTAACAGCATGGGACACAATATAAATAAAAAAACTTTGCCTTTTGAGCCGACCTCGCTACCTATAACCATTGTCCAAAAGGGTTGTAATAGGTAATTTAAATCTGGTTTCTGGGAAAATGCATTGAGCATTTAAACCTGAAGCGAATGGGTTAATAAAGAAGCCTTCATTTGCAAGATAGAATCAAAGATTTCATAACAGTTGGTCACAGGAATTAACAGCATATATAAGAGAAAAATTTGCATTTAGATTGGAACTTGCTCAGGTAGCTCACTTGGTTAGAACATTCACCTAGAGTGTGAAAGGTCCTGGGTTCAAGCTCCAGTCTGAGTATATAATTTTTCTGTTCAAATATGACATTTTATATTTAATTTTAGGAAGTTATATTTTGAGGTTATTTTAATTATATTATTTTTGGTCTGGACATCTTACCTCAATATTAATGTTGAGGTAAGATGTCCAGACCAAAAATAATATAATGACATTTTATTCTTTTTTTTTTCTAAGTCTGTTGTTAATTTTTCTATATTTAATGTCTCCCTGATTTTGTCATTCCTTATTCTATCTCTCCTTGTTTTATGTACCATTCCACATAAGAATTTCATTTCTGTAGTTTGGATTCTGCTCAATGCAGTAAATTTTATACCATAATATTTTATTTTGTAACTATTACAATTTCACATGCAATATTCAATTCAGTTTGTCTCTATGTTAAAGGCTATCAAAACAATAACATTATTCAAAAACATGATAAAGAATGATTTAACATTTCAACAAACACTTCATTTGTTTATTTTTTATTATTTCACTCACCTCATACTTCATAATTCCTAGCAGACCCAGGGTCTTCTTCACATCATTTGTGACATTCTCAATGCTGTGTCACGTTCACAGCATTGAGAATGTCACAAATGATGTGAAGAAACCCTGAGTCTGCTAGGAATTATGAAGTATGAGGTGAGTGAAATAATAAAAATAAACAATATTAAAAAACCTCATAGTGTTATTTCCTATCTACATAACTTAAACACTTCATTAATAGTATATAGTTAATAAGTAATTAATAATTGATTACATTCTTCATTTTCATTACATAGTTCTAACAAGGGAACATCATTGTCCTTATATCGAAACCAACCTGAAATTGATATGACAACATCTTCATACTATTTTAACCAATAGACAAAAAATTACCAGCAGGCTTTAATTGGTAAACCAAAATTAAGACCCCAATTTCTTGAAAAAGTAGTGAAATTTAAATGTTATGCTTGGGCATCCTTGCTGCAGGTAAGAATGAGTGTGGTAGGTGATAACAGACAATGTGTACAGTTGTCCAAGTGCTACTGCCGAGTTGCCATACTACAAAATACTCTGATCTTAATCACAGGACCTTACAGTTTCAACTTGCAGCTGATTTTTGTACATAGGATCCTTACTAGATGATCATTTTGTCAACAAAATTTGAAAGTAGGTTTCAATATAACATTGCTATTTATTACCATTGTAAGTTTCATTTCCTTTTTATTCTAATTTTTCAATTATTACAATTTTTTTTTTACATTTCTAAAAATTGATTTCATGTATATTAGTTTTTGGTGTCATTATTTTTATTGTATTCTTCACTCTGTTATTTTTATCATCATCATAATTGATTTTATGATTTAGGTAATTCTTCATTGAGATATCATCTAAAATTTATGTATGCCTATAAGCATTTCATATCTAAATTTGTTCTGATTGAGTGAAAGAAAAGACTATGTTACCTTAATTCAACCAGACTATGTAAATAAATAAATTAAGTAGATACTAAATATAGTATACTGTCATCTTCTTCATTATTTGAAGAATATATTTACATTTATTTAATTGATTAGGTTTTTTTCCCCCCCTAGCAGTTTAAATATCAGCTTAAGAAAGGTGGAAAACTTCATCCACTAAAACACAGCAGACAATCAGCAGAAGATTCAAGTAAGAAATTACAAAAAATATCAAAAAGCAAATCCATAAAAGTGGTTGAAGATGAAAGTAAAACATTGAAAAATAAGGGTACTAAAAATGCAATACCTGTTAAAGATGAAAAGTCAGAAAAATCTGAAGAAAATGTTGATGATAGAAAGAGTAAAACAAGTGATAAAAGCAGGAAGAGTACCAAGAGTTTGAAAAGTAAAGAAAGTGATCTTAAGTATAAAGGTACAATTGTATTATTATGTCTAATTAATTTATATTTATGGAATTTGTTATTGTATATGCATGTTCCAAAGACACTCACACTTTTAGTGCTTCAGGTTCCACCCTAGATAGATAGATGATATTATTAGGTAGAATATTTTTATCACTCACCTCATATTGTTCTTCTTATTTGATTATAAACTAGTTTCGGAACATAGTTTCTGTTCCATCCTCAGTATCATCACGACCGTTGTTCTGTCGTCTTGAAGAGTTGTCCTTCTCTCCTTCCATTGGCTGACTGAAAAACCTCGAAACCAGGTCATTCTCACTGGGAATTTCAAAGTTCATTAATTTTCTTCTTTTCGCTCTTTTGAATGTAGATCTTTTCCCAAACAGTAAGTTCTTTTGGTTTTCTATTTGTTTTAATAATTTAGCTTCTTTCTCGATAAGATGTTTTTTCAGACCATGCATGGGCAGCCACTGCAGATTTTTCTACTTCCCCTTTCTTGACATTCCTGAGATGTTCTTTTACTCTAGTTTTCAAATTTCTTTTAGTTTTTCCTATGTAGAATTTCTCACATTCTTCACATTTAATTTGATAAATCCCTGATTTGTTTTCTTCTTTTAATTTTCTCATTCTTATTAGGTCTAATCAGTCTACTGATGCTGTAGTCATTTTTGGGTGCTAACCTTATGTTGAAATCTTTAAAAAAAATTTTGAAACTTGTGGTGTTTTAATGGATGATATGTAAATTTTCTAAATTTTACATTATCTTCTTTTACTTTTAGAAGAGTGCTTTGATTAATAAATTTTTGTCTTTGAACTTGTTTATTTTTTTGAGTATCATTTTTATAGCAAAACCATTTTTCGTGGCTACGTTGATTATGTGTTCTTTTTTTTTTCATAATTTTCTTTGTTCATTGGTATGTTCACTAATCTCTGTGTCAAACTATTGAAAACTGCTTCTTTGTGAGCTATGTGATTGAAACCTAAAGCTTTTATGTAGTTATCTATATGTGTCTTCTTTCTGTAAATTCCAAATTCTATCTTATTTTCTTCATTCCTTTTTAAGTTGAGATCTAAAAATGGTATTTCTCCATTGATTTCCTTTTCCATAGTGAACTTTATAGTTTGACTTTGAATGTTCAATAATTTTAATGCATCATCTATCTGTTTATGATTAACTATTGCAATTATGTCATCCACATATCTGCACCAGAACTTGAAAATTAAACGATGTCCATTAATTATCTTGTGTGCAAAATTCCCCATGAATAGATTAGCTAAGAATGGAGATAAAGGGTTTCCCATCGAAAGTCCTGAATTTTGTTTATAAAATCTTCCATTGTAGGTGAAAAACACATTATCGATACATAATTTAGTTAAAGTTTTATATTCGATATAGATGATATTATGTTGTATTTTCAATTGCATCACTTCAGCAAACCACTTTATTTATGATGAGTACTTGTTTTGTGTTCAGAGTGAAGTGTAGGATGAGTGTATATGTAAGACTAATTAAAATGTTTCATACCTCACCTCATATCCAATCTTCTAACTAGACCGGTTTTGAAGCCTGGGCAGCTTCATCTTTAGTAATTTCTCGTCGACTGATGTTATGTCAATCAGAATAACTGTTTCTTCCTCCCTCTATTGGTGGACCATCTCTGGATCAACTCAGAATCTGCGGTAATTTTGAAGTTCATAAGTTTTTCTTTCTTGTTTTTTTGAATGTGGATTTTTCCCCAAACCATGAGTTCTTTTTTTGTTTTTCTATTTGTTTAATTAGACTGGCTTTTGTATCAATTAGATGTTTTTTCAGACCAAGCATGAGCAGCCACTGCTGACTTTTCCACTTCACCACTTTTGACATTTCTAAGATGTTCTTTCACCCTTGTTTTCAAATTTCTTTTTGTTTTCCCTATGTAAATTTTGTCACAATCCCTGCATTTGATCTGATAAATTCCTGATTTGTTTTCTTCTTCAATTTTTTCATTTGTATTAGTTTGAATTATCCTATTTAGGCTTTATTCATTCTTCGGTGCTAATCTTATATTAAATATTTAAATTTTTTTTTAAAACTAGAGGCGTTTCAATGGATGGTAAGTGAATTTATTGAATTTTATGTTTTCTTCTGAAAACATAAAATTCAAGAAATTCACTTACCATCCATTGAAACTTCTTCTTCTTCTTCTTCTTCTTCCTTCCAAGTATTAGGCCAAGGCCTGTTACGATCCTATAGAAAATTTTCCCTCTAGCTCCATTGAAACACCAGTAGTTTAAAAAAAATTTCAAAACGTTTAATACAAGATTGGCACCAAAGAATGAATACAGTCTAAATAAGATAATTAAAATCAATACAAATGAAAAAATTGAAGAAGAAAACAAATCAGGAATTTATCAGATCAAATGCAGGGATTGTGACAAAATTTACATAGGGAAAACAAAAAGAAATTTGAAAACAAGGGTGAAAAAAGTCTTAGAAATGTCAAAAATGGTGAAGTGGAAAAGTCAGCACAGGCTGCTCATGCTTGTTCTGAAAAACATCTAATTGATACAAAAGTCAGACTAATTAAACAAATAGAAAAACAAAAAGAACTCACGGTTTGGGGAAAAATCCACATTCAAAAAAAACAAGAAAGAAAAACTTACTTATGAACTTCGAAATTCCCATGGATTCTGAGTTGATCCAGAGGTTTATCGGTCCACCAACAGAGGGAGGACGAAGCAGTTTTCCTGATCAACATAACATCAGTCAACGAGAAATTAGTGAAGATGAAGCTGGCCAGGCTTCGAAACCGGTCTAGTTAGAAGACTGGATATGAGGTGAGGTGTGGAACATTTTAATTTAATCTTAAATTAAAACTGACAGTGGTTTTTTCTATAAAAGTTCAGTATATGTAAGTATTGTGTAGCAGAAGAGTATTTTATGAGGGATGAAGATGAAGAAGAGGGAGAAGGTGAAACCAAGAGCCAGCATATAGCCAATTCCTATTGAAAAGAAAAAACACCAATCTTAATGACCCCCACCTTATGTACAAATCACAATCAATCATACCACATCCTTCTCATGTATGTGCTGCTGAGGTGTTTAGAATTTAATGTAGGCAAATTTTAAAATTAAAATTCCCAAGCCCTCTGAGTAAGAAATTCGGACCTACTAGTCTGAATGCAAACATGCTATCACTTGAGTTAGCACATGAGGCATATTTATTATTACTATCATTATTATTCTTATTGTTATACATTACCATATTATCATTATACAGGGTGACTATAGAAGAAACAAACAACTTTTTTTGGATGATGTATCTATACTAATTCCGAGTTAATTTCCAATTGTTAATGTAAACAAAGCAGATGTATGACTACATTTTCATTTGTCAAATAACGATTTCACCTTTGAGCATGTAAGAACAAGTAGTTCTTCTCTAACACTCAAAATAAATAAATAAAAATACGTATTATCTAGCATTTTTTTTTTAAATATAATTTGTCCATCAATAAGATATTTAAAAACGAATAATATAAACATTTATTTTTAACTTTTATAGGAATTAGTCACTATGAGATTTAAACATTATCTAGCATATCTACATAAGTTATATAGGAGTTTCTTAAAATGTATAATTACAATTTTAATAGATTAAGTAAGCATTATTTTGAACTTTTATACGAAAAAAATCACTATGAGGTTTAAATTAAAATGTTTTATACCTCACCTCATATCCAATCTTCTAATTATACCAGTTTCAAAGCTTAGGCAGCTTGTAATTTCTTGTCGACTGATGTTATGTCAATCAGGAGAACTGCTTCTTCCTCCCTCTGTTGGTGGACCGATCAAACCTCTGAATCAAATCAGAACCCCCAGGAAGTTCAAAGTTTTTCTTTCTTGTTTTTTTTTATGTGGTTTTTTCCCAAACTGTGAGTTCTTTTTGTTTTTCTATTTGTTTAATTAAACTAGCTTTTGTATCAATTACATGTTTTCAGACCAAGCATAGCAGCTACTGCTGACTTTTCCACTTCACAATTTTTTTAATTTCTAAGATGTTCTTTCGCCCATCTTTTCAAATTTCTTTTTGTTTTTCTATTTAAATTTTGTTACATTCCCTGCATTTTATCTGATAAAACAAATCAGTCATTTCATATAATTTCACATTATTTCTTTTTAATATTTCATTATTCATTTTAATACAGGAGTATGAGTATGTAAACAACTTTAATAACTGATAAATAAAACATGTTTTGTCTGATACCCTGGATTCCCTATCTCAGATTGTTTATCATCCTCTCTATAATCGTTATAGAGTAGGTACAAAATTATTTAATATTATGTAATATAATCATAAATTTATTTATTACAGATCTTCCAATTAGTAATGAAACAAGAGATGAAATGAAATCCCAATTTGAAGCATTTGAACAAGAATATCTTGAAATTTTACCTTTGGCTGAATATTGGGATCGTAGGAAAGGAAAAGTAAGTATAGCTCAATATAAAATTACATTATGTAGCATATTTCATTAAAATCTTTTAGAAGTTGATGAGGTAGTATATTGCCTGGCAGAATGTGAAAATAATAGATGAATGAACCTGAATCGCCTAGAAGTATGCCAAAATCAGGCTTTACGACTTATAACCGGCTCAGCAAAATCAACTCCAATTGCAGCAATACAAGCACTAACTCAGAACCCTCCAATATGTCTAACTTTAGAGGAACAGGCAATAACACAACATGAGAAAATGTTACGATTAACAACAACAAAATGGGAAAAAAGACAGTTACAACCAACCAAGTTGAAAACACAAACAAGTTTCTTGTCCAAAGTAACGGAAATAAAAACAGATTTGAATCTTCCTAAATCTAAAGAAAATATTTTGATCAGAGATAACCCTCTTACTTTTGAACCAATTAACATTCAGCTAAATCTAGAAGAACCAGTTACAAAATCTGAAACTCCCACACCTGTACTAAAAGCTCTAGCATTAGAAGCTGTGAATAAGAGATACCCACCAGAAGAATGGTTACATGTCTACACAGATGGATCTACTATTGATAACAACTCAGGATCAGGAATTACATGTGCATTATTTTCATTTTATCAACCAGCAGGATACCACACAACAAATTTTGATGCGGAAGTAACGGCTATTCATGTTTCACTCCAACAATTACTATACAGAATAAATAAATTTCAAAATGCGGTCATACTCTCTGATTCTAAGGCAGCAATATATGCAATAAATTCACACAAAATGAAGTCAATACAATTTAAAGAGTGCTACAAAATGATTCAACAACTCCGAAAACTACAGAAAAGAATTCAATTGTAATGGATACCTGCACATTGTGGAATTGCTGGAAATGACACTGCTGATTTTCTTGCCAAAAAAGGCTCCAATTTAATAAAGAATACTACTAAAAGCTTACCTTTCACATCCATAAAAGAATAATTAAAAACAAATATAAAATCAAACAAAACCAAGACCTATGTAATAAAGCCAGACTAAAAATAATATAATCTGAAATGACTGTTTATAGTCTACAAAAAATTTTCCAACTTCCTAACTTATTGAAATTATTCACCTATTCATCATTTTAAATTATTGAGAAAAAATTAATTATAATCTATAATGTTATAATACTGTTATAAATATTTTTAACAGATGAGGTATAAAATCTTTAGTTATAAATTTTTAACATTACAAATATTTGGCATTGTATTTTTTAGGTATTTCATAGTAAACCAAGGAGTGGAAGTTACAGTAAAAAAGGTGGTAAAGGACGAACCAGACGTTCTGAAACTCTAGCAAGCTCCTCTGCCATTCTGTCAACTGTAAGTACTAATGTGGAACGATTTATAAATTTTCTAGATAGATTATTTAATTTATTTAAGTAAAATTTTATTTTCTCACCTCATAATCTTCTTCTTAGACTAGTTTCAAAACTTCTGTGTGGTTCCATTATCAACATTTTCACAACCGTTGTTGTGTCGTCCTGAAGAGCCATCTCTTGCTCCCTCTGTTGGAAGACTGAAGAACCTCGAAATCAAATCATTTACCCTGGGAATTTCAAAGTTCTATAATTTCTCGTAAAAAAAATTTAACCAAGAAAGATAAATTTCAATTGCAGGTTTCAAATCCAAGAATTCCTAACATCTATGGACTTCCAAAAATTCATAAAGAAGGGAAGAGAATGAGACCTATAATTAACAACATTAGGGTCTCCTACATATCATATATGTCCACCGCTGTGGTTTTGGGGTAGCGTGCTGCCTTGTCACGCAGCAGGCCCGGGTTTGATCCCCGGTCGGGACAGTTTTTCTGGGTGAGGTTTTTATTGGGGTTTTTCCTCACCTGTAAGACAAATGTCAGGAAAACTTAAAGGCCCAAACAGTCCCCGAAATCAAATGGCCATCGCAATCATCATCGTTCATATTCATCTTAGGTTAAGCTTAGGATTAGGGACTCTCCTGGTGCATCATTATCATCATCACCCATCATATCATCGAGGCAACATAACCCCGCCTTCCAGGTGCCCCAACATCAGAAGTGGGTTACAAGTACGCCATGCCAGGAGAGAAACCAGGAATGTCGAAAGACAACCTGGGGCATTTGAAAAAACATATCATATATCAAAATGGTTAAGTAATAAATAAAAAAATCAATGGATTGAAAATCTATCTATTGAAAATTCATATGAATTGGCAGATAAAATTGGAGAAAGTAAAGTATAGAAACATTAGATAGATGTGAATCCTTCAATATACCAGTCAAACAATACCCCGATAACCAAATCCAATTGCACAAAATACTTAGGAGTCCATCTAGATAATAAACTAAACTGGGAGCATCATGTCAACAAGATCAAAGAAAAAGTGAACAAAAACTCATACATACTGAAGAGATTAACTGGAAGAAATGGGGGAGCTCAATGGACACCATAAACAAAACATAAAATCTACATGAAACCAATTATAACCTATGTTGCAGAAACAATAGTAACAGCTAAAGACACCACAATGAAAAAACTAGAAATAATCCAGAATCGAATGCTAAGATTAGTTCCTGGAGGCAGTAAAATCAACTAACACTGCAACTACAAGAATGTTCAGATAACCCCTCAATTCAAAATGAGATTAAAATGAAATCCTGCATAATACACACACAAAATTAGTAGCACTACCAAAAGCAATCCAACCTCAAAGCACAACACCCCAGATCTTAATCACACAACCTTCCTTTCTCCACAAAACTAATAATCTTTTCCAAAAACATAAATTAGATGCCAAAACTGAACCAACACCTCAAATACCAAGTCCATTAGATTACCAACTGTACAATGCAACCCTCTCAATAGATGAAATAATAAAGAAAAACGATACAAATCCATCAATAGCCAAACAAATGACCTTAGAAACTATAAGTACCAAGTTCCCAGAACCAGAGTGGCTAAGAGTTTTCACAGATGGCTCCAAAACGAAGAGTGAAAAATGCTGGTGCAGTAATCTACTCATCTGTTTAGCCAATATATTACAGTAGGCACAAACAATAAACCTTTGATGGTGAAGTAAAAGCCATAGAAGTAGCACTCCAGAACATCCTATTCTGAATGAAAATGTTTACAAAAGCTGTTATTCTGGCAGACTCAAAGGCCGCTATAACAAGCAATAATCTCCACCAAATACCAGAAAATGAAACCATTCTAGAATGCCATAAACTTCTGAAATACCTCAACACCAGAACAAATAATAGCCTTCCAGTGGATACCCTCACACATCGGAATAGTTGGCAATGAAATAGCTGATGGACTTGCCAAAAGGGTACTAAAATATAGATAACAACCCACCAAAATCAAACCTCCACAGAAAGATCGAAGAAATTAAGAAAGCATTCCAAATGGAAAACCTAAAAGAAACATTGCAACAGCCAGAGGGAAACCATGGGAAAAAATTGATGAGCTATACACAGAAGTAAAATATAAAGGCCGCAAGGAAGCAGTAGCGAAAATGAGACTGTTGTCAGGACATGACTGCCTGGCTCACCATCTCCGCAGAATACACGTTTTCCAATCAGACAGATGTGTCGTATGCAAATAGCTGGATATAATCATGGACAAACACCACCTTCTAGTCTATCCAGCTTTAAATTCAACTGCACAACACTCTAAAGACCTTGTTTGCTTGTACTGGGAAGCCAGAGAGAACATGATTAAGTATCAAATCTCACCATTAGAAAACAACAACAACATTAGATGGATTAGTTTCCTTTGATGTAGTTTCATTGTTTCCAAGCATTTCAAAGGGGGAAAAAAACTATGGAAATTTTAGAAAATTGGCTGGACAAAAATAAAATTGAAAATGATAGAATATTGGAATATAAAATCTTATTTTAAAATACAGTAGGAAGTAACATTAAGAGGTTTGTTTAATAATTAAAACATTTGGTCTGTTCATTCTTACCTCTAAGAGTTGTTTTTGTCGAACATATGTTTCAGAGCTTCTTAGCCCCATCGTCAGCAATTACAGACTGTAATTTATTTTAAAAAATTATTTGATGCTTAAAGTCACTTACAAATTTAAAAATGAAATTACTAATGGTTTTTCTCACTGTATTATAAGTAGTTTGATATAATGATTCTGTATGAGGTATCAAGAGTATTCAGTGCCAGTTCTCTTATATAAAAACCAATATTAAATTTCATTAAAATATTACATAAAAAGTTATTCTGAATAACTGATATATTCTTTTGTGTTTTTTATTATTCATTTCATAAATCTCAATGATGGATAAATCATATTTGAAGAGAAAAAGTATACGCTCAGATGGGGCTTGAACGCTCCAGTCTGAGCATATAATTTTTCTCTTCAAAAATATGGTACATTTTTATTTAAAATATTTACAGCCAAGTGCATTCATGGAAGACACCATTTCACAAAGTACATTGGATTTCCTGTATGGATAGAGGATTGTAGACATCCTGACATATCAAAAATCGAAACCATAGTGGAAAGATTGTTGCAAATATCAGAAAATTAAAGAATCTCAATGTAAGTAAACATGAAACTACATTAATAAAAGCAATATTATTTATAGTATATTTATGTTAATATGGTATTTAACATCTGTTGATTCATAAATTGAATCATCTTACCCAATATTTTGTTTTTTTTTTTACTTGGGACATGCTTCGAGAAGGTCATCTGCATCATTCTTAACCAGAAACCAATTGCACTGTGTTTGACTTGGAAATATTGTATATTCTCTTCTCTGGTGGTGGGCAGACGAACCTCACAATTAAATCCTTTTCCCTAAGCACTTCAAAATGCATTATTTTGTCTTTAATACTCATGGGTCACAGGGTGTTTGTAAAATTGTTGTAATTTGCAATAAACTAAACTCCATGGACCAACAAGCCTAAAAGTCCTTGGTCTACCGGGTGAGTACTGGGCTTTCATATCCACATAACCTTTGCTGAGGTGATCACCACCTAGCCAGTGTAAGAATGATCCATGGTCAGTATGTCAAGTCCCCCGCTGAATAGCTGGTTTTCTCAATTTGGATATACTACTTTTCGTAGCTACCCAAATCCCTCACAATGCTGGCTGGGCACTGATCACATACTGGCCAAAATTACAAAAGAAAATTTCTTCCCTTATGGGGACTTGAACCAGCACATGTCTCTTAGTTCTGTGCAACAGATATAAGGCATGATATGTTTGCCTTAGACCACTCGGTTAGGAAGTGGGACTCTAATTCACATTGTTATATGAAAATTACTTTACTTGACACCAGATTTTATCATAAATGTAAAAGATTTTTTTTTCTGACTTGAATAAAGTTACAATTCATCTGATATGTATTTCCCAAAGCTATTTATCATTCTGCAATTAATAATTTAAAAAATATATATTTACTTTTTAGCTAACACCTCCTGATTGGATGAAAATGGTAGAACCAGTAAATCAGACATTTTGTTATACCATACTACCAGGCAAAAGAGCTAGCAGTGCAACCTTCCCCAGTTTTTACGTTAGAGTGCGTAAAATCGAACCTGATAAAGATCACTATGTTGATAATGAGGACCTTTCTGAAGTAAGTTTTTTGTTTCTTTTATAATGCATTCAGAACTTTACTCAATAATAAAAAGATGTTAGTGTTTATATTAGCAACATTCAATTACATTATACTACCTTACTTTCTTGGTCCCACATTCAAATGCAATGAATCATCATTCACAAATACACAATGAATGGCTTCTGCATTAAGAAGACACGAAGGGACTCCACATAGCTGAAGCCATTATTTATTAAATTAATATTAAAAGAAACTAAAGCTGTTACTATGATTGAAAATAGATATATTAAAGTACACAACTAAATTATTGTAATCAAATGGTAAATCCGATCTATGTTCCAATAATGCATGACTGCATTTTCATTGGTCGAATATTACCTTCAAGCATATAAGAAAATGTACTTCATTAAGTTATGTAGATAGGAAATAACACTATGAGGTTTATTTTAATACTGTTTATTCTTTCTTCACTCACCTCATACTTCTTAACTCCCACGCATACTTGAGTTTCATCACTTCATTTGTGACATTCTCAATGCTGTTGTGAATGTAATACAACATTAAGAATGTCACAAATGAAGTGACGAAACTCGAGTATGCATGGGAGTTAGAAGTATGAGGTGAGTGAAGAAAGATAAACAATATTAAATGTTGTTTTTATTATTAATTTAACATTTCTCAATGAAAGATAAATTAAATTTGAAGAGAAAAATTTTCGCCTAGACGGGGACTCGAACCCGGGAACCTTGGCTTTCCGGGCCAAGTGCTCTACCAACTGAGCTACCGAGGCGAGTTACGATCTAGACGCAAATTTTTCTCTTATATACGTTGTAATTCCCTATCGCCAAATGCTTTTGAAACCATTGTTTCTATCTTTGCAAATGGCGGCTTCTTAGTTAAGAAGACATTTATTGGAAATTTAACATTACTTTAAAAAGCCAGTAAAGGCCTCTAATGATGTTTTTATTATTAATTTAACATTTCTCAATGAAAGATAAATTAAATTTGAAGAGAAAATTTTTTTTTTTTTTGCAAAGATAGAAAAACAATGGTTTCAAAAGCATTTGGCGATAGGGAATTACAACGTATATAAGAGAAAAATTTGCGTCTAGATCGTAACTCGCCTCGGTAGCTCAGTTGGTAGAGCACTTGGCCCGGAAAGCCAAGGTTTCCCGGGTTCGAGTCCCGGTCTAGGCGAAAATTTTTCTCTTCAAATTTAATTTATCTTTCATTGAGAAATGTTAAATTAATAATAAAAACATCATTAGAGGCCTTACTGGCTTTTAAAGTAATGTTAAATTTCCAATAAATGTCTTCTTAACTAAGAAGCCGCCATTTGCAAAGATAGAAACAATGGTTTCAAAAGCATTTGGCGATAGGGAATTACAACGTATATAAGAGAAAAATTTGCGTCTAGATCGTAACTCGCCTCGGTAGCTCAGTTGGTAGAGCACTTGGCCCGGAAAGCCAAGGTTCCCGGGTTCGAGTCCCGGTCTAGGCGAAAATTTTTCTCTTCAAATTTAATATTAAATGTATTTGAAGAGAAATTTTTTTTTTTCACCTAGACCGAGACTCGAACCCGGGACCTTTGGCTTGCCGGGCCAAATGCTCTACCAACTGAGCTACCGAGGCGAGTTGCTATCTAGATGCAAATTTTTCTCTTATATACGTTGTAATTCCCTATCACCAAATGCTTTTGAAACCATTGTTTCTATCTTTGCAAATGGCGGCTTCTTAGTTAAGAAGACAATTTATTGGGAATTTAACATTACTTTATAAAGCTAGTAAGGCTTCTAATGATGTTTTTATTATTAATTTAACATTTCTCAATGAAGCCGCCATTTGCAAAGATAGAAACAATGGTTTCAAAAGCATTTGGTGATAGGGAATTACAACGTATATAAGAGAAAAATTTGCGTCTAGATCGTAACTTGCCTCGGTAGCTCAGTTGGTAGAGCATTTGGCCCAGCAAGCCAAAAGACCCAGGTTCGAGTCTTGGTCTAGGTGAAAATTGTTCTCTTCAAATATAATTTATCTTTCATTGAGAAATGTTAAATTAATAATAAAAACATCATTAGAAGCCTTACTAACTTTGTAAAGTAATGTTAAATTCCCAATAAATGTCTTCTTAACTAAGAAGCCGCCATTTGCAAAGATAGAAACAATGGTTTCAAAAGCATTTGGTGATAGGGAATTACAATGTATATAAGAGAAAAATTTGCGTCTAGATCGTAACTCGCCTCGGTAGCTCAGTTGGTAGAGCATTTGGCCCGGCAAGCCAAAGGTCCCGGGTTCGAGTCTCGGTCTAGGCGAAAAAAATTTTTCTCTTCAAATATAATTTATCTTTCATTGAGAAATGTTAAATTAATAATAAAAACATCAATATTAAATGTAGTTCACTCTCAAACCCAAAATAAAGACAATAAAAGTAATAGAAATATTTATCTAGTACATGTCTACATAAGTTATATGGGAGATTCTTAAAATTTATAATTACAATTTTAAAGATTAAATAAGCAAGCAATAAGTACTACAAGAATAGACTAATAGCTCTAGAAACAGATTATTTATGCAGAAGTGCCAGAAAGTCAAAAATAAAACATGTTACAAAATAAGGAATTAGAAACATAATGGAACCAGAAGAAAGCATAATTGAAAGAATTAAGGAGAAGGAATTAAAATGATTAGGACAGTGTTTTAAGATTGGTAGATGAACGATAGCCGAAACTACTATATCAATGGCAACCGACCAGAAAGAAGGAAAGACATAAATCAAAGTTAACATGGAAGGGAAAACATGAGGATAGTAATGCAAGCAAGAGGGCTAAACATTGATGCCCAAGATCATAGGCTTTGGAGGTTTGACATGCGAAGACGGCAGCAGCTGTAAAAACCCGTAGATAGATAGAAATAAGCATTTTATATTCTTATGTATGCACAATGCAGAATATGTTGGAATTTTAATTGTTTCAAAATGGCCACTATAGAATTTCTAAAAGATTGGAAAGAAAAGTCTTTGGAAAGCAGAAAGGAGCAAATTATTTTGAATTTTTTCAAACAGTTTAGTGAAAAATACCCCATTATTAGCCTTTAGGTTGTGGTCAAAGTAATAGTAAAATTTACAGATGTGTCAGCATGGAGCATAAATTCTGCTCTTAATGAAATTGTAAATAAAGGATATCTATCGATACAAGGTAAAAAGTAAACTGATGATTAGGTAGGTCCATATAAATTAATGAGTCATTTTTAACATCTTACCTCATATTTTATGTTTCTTTAAACACGGGAACTAATTTTCAAGAGACGGATCTCTCTTATTTTCAACCGACATTATGACTACCGGATTTTCGTTGGAATCTCCATCAATGATTCCAACGAAAATTGTGTAGTCATATTGTCGGTTGAAAATTAGGGAGATTCTTCTCTTGAAAACTAGTTCCCGTGTTTAAAGAAACATAAAATATGAGGTAAGATGTTAAAAATGACTCATTAATTTACGAATTAAGAACCTCATATTGTTGTTGTTGATATTTTCTAATGGCGAGATTTGATGCTTAAGTCATTTTCTCTCTGGCTTCCAGTACAAGCGAACAAGGTCCTTAGAGTGTTGTGCAGTTGGATTTAAAGCTGGACAGACTAGAAGGTGGTGTTTGTCCATGATCAGGTCCGGGTCTTGCATATGACACATCTGTCGGATTGGAAAACTTGTTTTCTGTGTAGGTGGTGAGCCAGACAGTTGTGTCCTGATATCAGTCTGAATTTTGCATAATGTTATTTCCATATTTAACTATGAGGTCCATATAAATGTTTTGTCATAATTTTTTTTCTTTGTCCTAAATAAATAAGAAATGGCAGAATTTCCTAATTATTGATTTCATCTTATCTTGTACTCAGTCTTATTTCTGGTAAAAATTATGTTGGCTAAGAACAGTGTTTCTATGTTATAATGTGAATTATTGCATCTTACCTCATAAAAGCTTATGAAGTACGATATATTTATTAAATTAATATTAAGAAACTAAAGCTGTTACTATGATTGAAATAAGTATATTAAAGCACACAACTAAATTATTGTAATGAAATGGTAAAGAGAAAAATGTATTAAATTCATCGGAGAACATATTGTTTAAACAACTCACCTCATAGGATTCATGCTTCCATGATATCGCGATTTCAAACATAGTCATGTTCATCGTCAGCCATAACTCCGACTCTATAAAAATGTATACCTAAACCGGGAATATTCATTTGAATGTGGGACCAAAAGAGTAAGGTAAAGGTACAATTTATTTATTAAGAAGAACCTCATATTGTTACTTCCTATTGTAATTTTATGGTGTTTCTATTGTTATAGTTCCATATACAACTCATTCATATAGCAGATAAAAGTAATACCAACAGTTCCCCCAATAGATGGGTACAGAATGCTTTATGCAAGTTTGTTACGTTACAACTGGAACTTAGCTTGGAATTAGTTTATTGTGAATCGCCACCTGCCAATAATATCAAATTCACTTCATCATCTTGTTTCCATTATCTATGAGACTTTTAGTATAAAGTATTTCCTCTGGGTATGTTACTGGTGTTCCACAGAGTGAGATGTACGATGGGATTGCCATCTTAAGGCTAGACATCATAGCCCCAGTTGTATGAACCCCAAATGGAGGGCTGCCTCTTCCGCTCCTAAGGACCATTGAAGACTTCTCCCTTGTTACCCCGGGAATGGGTCTCCACATTTTTCCCTGGAAAATGGGTGCCTCCTCTGCACATTTATTTCTTCTTCTTATGTCCACTTTCATCCCCCCTTTTTAATATTTATATTAACAATTTCATATTTAATTGGCAGATAAATTTGGACTCACATTTCAAAATAAGAAATAAGATGTTAGATACCTTACTTTTTACAGACGACCAAGTTCTAATATCTAGTTCAGAAGATGGTCTACAGAAATCGCTCTTTCAGTTAAATAACATTATACAGAAATATAATTTTAAAATATCAATAAGTAAAACGAAAATCCTAGCTTTTAAGGGATCAGATACCGTAAGAGCTAAAATAATTCTGGAGGGGAAACCCATTGAACAAGTGAACCATTTTAAATACCTGGGTTATGAAATCTCCTATTTTAAAAATGAACTTAATAAATTTAATTATATATGTGGAACAATCAAAAGGATATTTAAAAGCACAAGAAAAGAAACAAAACTAAAATTTTATAAAGTAGTGGCAGTCCCCTTACTACTGTATGGTAGTGAATTTTGTACTTTTGAAACCGGTATCGTGAAGATATGCAACTTTATGAGGTGAGATGTTAAAGCATTTTCTCCAACTCATTCATTAATGTAAATACCTCATAGTGTTTCCTCCCACTATGATTTTAATTATCATTATGAGGTATTATATTTGAAGAGAAAAATTTTCTCTTCAAATATAATTTATCCTTCTATGAGAAGTGTTAAATTAATAATAAAATCGTCATTATGAGGTATATTCATTAAAATTCACCGGAGAACATTTTCGACAGCTCACCTCATAGAATTTGTATTTTTCACGATAGTGCAATTTCAAACTAAGTCTAGTTCATCCTCGGCCGGAGTCGGGGTTATGGCTGAGGATGAACTAGACTTAGTTTGAAACAGCAGTATCGCAAAAAAGACGAATTCTATGAGATGAGTTGTCAAAAATGTTCTCCGATGAATTTCAGTTTTTTTAAACAGAAATTAATTTTGGTTGAGGAATTGACAAAGATTTAAAACAGAAATTAATTTTAGTTGAGGACGACTGATATATCAGGTAGTCATTTTAATTGAACTGTTAAAGAAAAAATTACTATGAGATTTAATTTAAGATTAAATTAAAAAAAACTTAATACTTCACCTCATTAATAGTGAGTGGAGAACATATTTTTAAAAATTATGTTCTCCACTCACTATTAATGATATAACCTCATAATGGTTTACTTCCCAATATTAATTTAAATATAACTTCACCTCATATCCAGTCTTCTAATTATACTGCAGTTTTGAAGCTGCCAAGGCTTCGAAACTGCAGTATAATTAGAAGACTGGATATGAGGTGAGGTATAAAGTATTTTCATTTAGTTATTTTAATATTTTAACATGTTACATGTGTTATAATTGCAGACACCAAGTCCGTCATATATTTCTCAGAAAGAAAGGTAAAAGAGGTCAAGTTCTGGAATGTTAAAGGAGTTGAAAAATAAGAAATCAGTTCTTAAAAGTACTTCTTCTACATCTAGAAAAAGGAAGAAATCTTCACTTACTCTGGATGGTAATAAGACTTTTCAATTAACACATTCAGTACCAGGCACTGAGCAGAGCATTTAAACCCACAGGCCAGCCATTTAAATACCCCATCTACCCTTTTCGTGGCACTTCAGAAAATGGACCATTATTCACAAACTATTAGTCCTAGAAAATTCAAATTTTGTACATACTTAGATATCCTAGTAGGATTTGATGGTGAGATAACTTGGGTGATTGACATCACATGGTATCGGCGTATCAATTTCCGGAAGTGGAAGTTCATCCTCACTTTCACTTTGTGAATCTTCTAATTCAGGAATCAGTTCATCACCTGAGTCATCATTATACAAAATATTCACTAATTCTTCTTCAGTGAGATATTTTTCTTTCGCCATGGTTTCACTCACGCACAAACAACAGCACGATAACGAAAAACATATTCGACTGCATTAGAGCAAGTTTGGGTGAACGAATTACATGTGGTTGTTTGTTTTAAAAATAAAAGGGGATTCACCAAAGTTAAATGTGTCAAACGGGAATAGAAAATGTACATTTACATGCCATCTATGATCTCCAAGACATACTAAGCCAACACAATATTTAGGCGCCGAATATAAATGCGGTTTGTTCGCACCTGCTCTAAAACGAGTCAACTGACCGACGGCCACATACATGATAGTCTCTTTAAATGCCTTAACTGGTTTATGGTACTGAATGAATATATTTATTGCTAATTACACTGAAATTCATAGAATTTTCATAATTTCCCTTAACAATTGGAACACATTCTGCAAGAATGAACCTACCCTCAAATTTGAAATATGTCAGTTCCATCCATCCATAGTAATTCTGCCCGAAGGCAGGTCCTTCACTACAATCATAGCATGTTCATGCTATGCTTGCAGCTTTACTAGGGAATTGTAGGTGTGGTAGCTTCCCATTGCCTTCCACACCAGTGAAGGATGATATGATGATAATGATGATGGCCATATGATTTCGGGGACTGTTTGGGCCTTAAAGTTTTCCTGGCATTTTTCTTACAGGTGAGGAAAAACCCCAATAAAAACCTCACCCAGAAAAACTGCCCCGACCGGGGATCGAACCTGGGCCTGCTTGCATGACAAGGCAGCATGCTACCCTCGAGACCACAGCGGGATTAGTTAATGCTACATTATTGTTCCTCAAGCATTGCTCAATATCCTGCAGAAAGGATCCAACTCACCACCTGCATCCTTATGCTACCTATGAACCAAGTAAGAAACACTGGCAGAATATTCCTTTTCTGCAAGAAAGAATCAAACAAAAATGTATAAAATGAAAAATTTTTGCATTACCATATTCTTATAAAATAAAAACTCTTTGATCAGGGTGTCCAGCAGTTGGAAAAATCTTGAAAACTGGGAATAAGTTGAGAATTTGAAAACAAATGGGAAAGGTGGGAAATAGAAGGGAATTCATGAAGCAACTTGCTTGTATTCAAATCAAAAGAATCCCAATCGTTAAACCACATTATAAAATTGTTTAATAGATTACATTAAATGCTTCATACCTCTCCTCATATACAGTCTTTTGAAAATTAATCCAACAAGGATTTGAAACTGCAGGTCTACTTAGAAGACTGGATATAGAGAGAGGTATGAAGCAGTTAATTTGATCTTAAATTAAACCTCATAGTGATTTTCTTGCTGTAAAAGTTCAATTGTTTATAGATTGGGATACTTTTTTGGAAGAAATGTTTATGAAACTATACCTTATGTTGGCGGAGACAAGCTACTGCTTTAAAGAAATGCCAATAAGATATCACGTTACAATATTAATTTTCCTATTTATTAATATTTTATTGAAATCTATACAAATTGTTAATGGTTAAAAAAAAATATAAATAAGTAATTTTAATGTGAGATTGTTTGCAATGTTTATATAGTAACATAATTCATGAATTAAATTAATGTTTTTTATTACCTCATCTCATATCCTTTTTCTTCTATACTGCAGTTTCGGAGCTTATCTCCATCGTCAGTAGCCTCTGGTCGACCGTGTTATGTCGTTTCTTGGCGGTTTCCTTCTATCGGTGGACCGATGAACCTCTGGATCAGGTCAAAATTTGCGAGAGTTTCAAAATTCATGAGTTTGTCTTTCTTGTTTTTTTGGATGTGGATTTTTTCCCAGACTGTGAGTTCCTTTAGTTTAAACTGTTTGTTTGATTAGGCTAGCTTCTGTATCAATTAAATGTTTTTCAGACCAAGCATAGGCTGCTACAGCGGACTTGTCCACTTCACCCTTTTTTACATTTCTAAGGTGTTCCTTCAATCTGGTTTTTAAATTCTTTTTGTTTTCCTGTATAGATTTGTCGCAATCCTGACATTTGATCTGATATATTCCTGATTTATATTCTTCTCCAATTTTTTCATTTTGTTGGTTTTAATTATCTTCTTTAGGCTGTATTCATCATTTGGGGCCAATTGAATGTTAAACTTATTGAAAATTTTCTGGAACTTGTGGTGTTTTAAAGGATGGTAAGTGAATTTTTTGAATCTTATGTTCTCTTCTGTTTGTTTTTTAAGTGTGCTTTCATTAATTAGTTTTTGCCTTTTAAACTTATTTATTTATTTATTTTTTTGTCGACCAGAGGCTACTGACGATGGAGATAAGCTCCGAAACTGCAGTATAGAAGAAAAAGGATATGAGGTGAGGTAATAAAAACATTAATTTAATTCTTAAATTAAACCTCATAGTGTTCTTTCCCTGTGAAAGTTAAATAACATAATTCATTTATTTAACTTTCACAGGGAAAGAACACTATGAGGTTTAATTTAATTATTAACATAATTCATGTTCAAATATTAAAAAAAAAATTCTATTCTTATTTAAGCCCTTATCATAAAAATAAATTATGTTTTTTTATCACGTACACATATTTAAAAAAAATTTACAAAATTAGCTTTACTAGAATTAATTCAATTTAGCACTAAAAAAGCTGAGGATTTATTTTTAATGCCATGAAAAAACCGGAAAATAGTCAGTAATTTCATATTTGTAATTTGCTGGACACCCTGTTGATATTCTGTTAATTTAAGAAATTTTATTTGAAGAGAAAAATATGTGCCTGAATTGGGACTTGAATCCAATGTCTCTGGTTCTGTACACCAGCGCTCCAACGACTGAGCCACCAGGCTCCTGATTCAAACGCATAATTCTCTTCTTTTCTTTTATATAAATTCCTGCCCACTGAGGCTAAGAAATATAAAAAATATCATCATCATCATCCATGCAAGTATTAGGCCGTGTGGCCTATTACAGTCTCAAAGAGGAATTTTCCATCCAGTGCTTTTTTGGACATCCCAGCAATCTTTTGCCTTGGGGGCAGTAGCGAAGTATGGCTTTTGGAATTCTAAGAGACGGCATTCATTGAAGATGGTCTTTCCAGTTGTTCTGGTAGTTTTGTATATGGTGAAGAATGGATTCTACATCCAACTCTTCTATAATTTCCTCATTTCTTTTATGGTCCCACTTTGTGTAGCCTGCTGTACGGCGCATAAATCGCATATCATTTGCTGTTATTTGGCTTTCGTTATTTGGCTTTCATCTCTTCTTCGTATTGTCCATGCTTCACTACAATGTCTTAATAATGGTCTTGCGAGAACCTTATAAAGTCGTAATCTTGTGTTCTTCTGTACTAAAGATGGTTTCATTATACTGTTAATTATCCCCGTTGTTTTTGTAAAATTTGTGATTTTCTTTGATATATCAGCTTCATCTTGAAATGTTAAATTATAACCCAAATAATTAAATTTGTTTACTCGTTCTAAAATTTCATCATCCAAAACAATTTTGCTAGGTATAGGGTATTTCCCACAAAAGGCCATTAGTTTTCTTTGTATTGATTTCCATATTGTACCTTTTTGCAATTATATTAAAATTGTGTATAGAATACTGTAAATATGTTTCTGTTGGAGCTATTAATACCAAATCATCTGCAAAAAGCAAAGAGTCTATTTTATGGTTTCTATTAATTTGGATAGAACCGTGTCTCATCTGTTGCCAATCTTGGAGTATTCTATCCATGTATATGATAAAGAGCAAGGGCGAGAGGCCACATCCTTTTCTTAACGCCCCTATTAATTTCAGTCCATTCTGGTTGTGTGTTATTGATTTAACTGAAATCAAATTTGTTTTGTAGATATTGTATAAATTTAAAATATGCTGTTGTGGTAGATTGTTGTCAGCTAAAATTGCCAACAGTTTATTCCTATTGATTTTGTCAAAGTCCAAAAAAGATAAATGTGTTTCTACATTGAACTCCATGTGTTTTTCTATTAATAATTTCATGGAGAAATAACCATCACAGCAGGATCAACCTTTACGAAAGCCATTCTGTTCTTCGCTGAGGAGGCTGTTAAGATGTTTGTATAATTTGTTCTTAATTATATTAGCGTAAATTATGTATCCAGTATTTAATAAGCTGATGCCTCTCTAATTTTCACAGTTTTTCTTGTCTCCTTATAAAAATATATGAAATATAAAAATAGGCAACTAAGGTATTAAGAATTAATGTTTTTGTTACCTATATTTATATTAAGGTCAAAATTTGCGGGAATTTTGGCCTTATCCAGAGGTTCACCAGTCCACTGATAGAAGGAAGAAGAAAAACGCCAAGAAATTGACATAACACCGGTCGACCAGAGGCTACTGATGATGGAGATAAGCTCCGAAACTGCAGTCTAGGAGAAAAAGGATATGAGGTGAGGTAATAAAAACATTAATTTAATTCTTAATTAAACCTCATAGTGTTTTTTTTTTCCCTGTGAAAGTTAAATAAATAAGGGGAAAAGCTAATTAAATTTTGCTCAGAGGATCTAATTTAGGCATGAGGCTTTTTAATTAACCAAATATCTTCAGACTCAGGACCCACAACTTTTAATGTTTCTTTCGGAGTGCTTGTCTCTTGGAATTTTCTATCCTAAAAAGTCAATTGACCTGGACAGGTTTGAAGCTGGATCCATAATTTACATATTAATATAAAAAAAATTGAAATTGGTCACCATTTGACATCAACATAAAGGTGGAATCTGGTTACCAGTGATTGTCTCATATGTTCAAAAAACCCATAAATTAGCAAGATTATTATTGCAGCTACAACAACAAGAGTAATAAATTCTTCATCTAATGTTGAATCTACAAAGAAATTAAACATAGGCTCAATTCTAGAAATGTGTGCTGTTATGCATTACAGAGACTATTGACTTCCCAACTCCTTTCAAAAAACGTAAAAATGAAAATATATAAAACTATTATTCTAGCAGTTATATTATTTGGATGCAAAACATGGACTCTTACTTTAAGGGAGGAAAGGAGATTATGAGTATTTAAGAATAAAGTTCATCGGAAATTTTTGAACCAAAGAGAGATGAACAGATAGGTGAATGGAGAAGACTTCATAACAGTGAACTACATGGTCTTTATAGGAAGCCAGATGTAATAAGAACAGTTAAGTCTCATAGATTGCGATGAGCAGGGCATGTGGCACGAATGGGGAATGAAAGAGGTGCATGGAAGCTTCTTGTAGGAAAACCAGAGGGAAAACACCCAGTTGAAAGACCAAGAATGAGGTAGGAGAATAACATGAACTATGATTTGAGGGAAGTAGATTATACAGGGAATGATTGGAATATATTGGCTCAGGATAGGGATGTCCACATGGCCATGAACCTATGGGTTCGATAATGCCAGTAAGTTAATTAATGTTGAATCTTGAACCCATGATGTTAATCAGGAATACACTAATCATCAACACATGACATTAACATTGACTGACTTAACTTATAATGGTAGGGAGTATGTGTATTTTTGGACCCCATAACCAATTCACTTTATTTATATGTATTGTTAACATGTCTGAAGAAGGTACAGTGTACCGAAACAGCTGTCACTGAATTATATGTTAATAAATATGAAAATCAAATAAAACTTAAGTTTTATTTTTATTTAATTAATAAATATGGATTTTCATCAAGTAAACACCCAACTCAATTGATTATTTATATGTTCCTAAAAGGTGCAAACTATCAATGTACATACATTTTAGTACTTTAAAAACTTTCACATTAAGGATAAACTTTAGATACAGCTATATTAATGTTTTTTTTTCTTTCAGTTGAAAGATTTAAAAGCAGATGGATCCTTGCACCAGGAGAAAAAGTACAATGCAAACTAAAATTCTTTCCTTTTTCAAGTGGAATGTACTGCAGGAAATATGGAATTGAAATAATGGGTTGGAAAAGAAATAATTATATCATTAATGCTAGTGGAGAAGTTGATATTCCAGCTTTTAATATATCTCCTCTTGTAATGTTCAATCGCGTAAGTTTAACATTGTTAAGAAAATTTATAGGAAGTAACATTATGTGATCATAAACTGATTATGGGAAATTATTTTATTTTATTTTTTAATAATAAAAAGCATGGGAAATTATGAGGTTTTCAAATTAATAAGTAATAAATAATGATGTTTTTATTATTAATTTAGCACTTCTCACTGAAGGATAAATTATATTTGAAGAGAAAAATTTTCGCCTAGACTGAGACTTGAACCCGGACCTTTGGCTTTCTGGGCCAAATGCTCTACCGAGCTACTGAGGCGAGTTATGAACTAGATGCAAATTTTTCTCTTATATACGTTGTAATTCCCACGCGCCAAATGCTATGAAACCTTTCCTTCTATCTTTGCAAATGGCGGCTACTTTATTAAGAAGACTTTTATTGGGAATTTAAACACTAAATATAGAAGCAAAGGTTTCATAGCATTTGGCGCGAGGGAATTACAACGTATATAAGAGAAGAATTTGTGTCTGGTTTGCAACTTGTCTCGGTAGCTCAGTTGGTAGAGCATTTGGCCTGAAAAGCCAAAGTTCCCGGGTTCGAGTCTTGGTCTAGGCAAAAATTTTTCTCTTCAAATATAATTTATTCTTCAGTGAGAAGTGTTAAATTAATAATAAAAACATCAATAGAAGCCCTACTAGCTTTATAAAGTAGTGTTTAAATTCCCAATAAAAGCCTTCTTAATAAGGAAGCCGCCATTTACAAAGATAGAAGCAAAGGTTTCATAGCATTTGGCGCGAGGGAATTACAACGTATATAAGAGGAAAATTTGTGTCTAGTTCGCAACTCACATCGGTAGCTCAGTTGGTAGAGCATTTGGCCCGGAAAACCAAAGGTCCCGGGTTCGAGTCTCGTTCTAGGCAAAAAATTTTTTGTTCAAATATAATAAATAGTCTATCTGACCTCAAATTCCAAGATCTTTAAGCACGGTACCACAGTTTCAAAAAGCATCCCTTTCATCTTCAACCACCGTAATTCATAAAAAAAAAGTGGCTGAAGATGAGAAGGATGCCTCTTGAAACTGCGATACCATGCTTAAAGATCATGGAGTATGAGGTGAGATACGACTCATTATTTATTAATTATTAATTAACACTATGAGGTAATTATAAGAGATTCAAATAGAAGTATACATCGTACTTCATATTTTGTTTTCTCCCCTGGGCATGTTTCATTTAATATCTTCACTATTTTTCAACATATATATTTATGAATGAAATAATCACACAAATGCAAAAAATAAAATAAAATAAACATCAGGTATCCAAATCTCATGGGTCCATTCTTTGGACTTGTTGTAACCAATTGCTTTGATAATTCTGAATTTCTTCAACTATATTTTGAACTTTTAATTTATTCCATATATCTATGTTTCTTTGCTCACCCTTTTTTGTCAAACTTAGGAGTGGGCATAAAAATCGCATCTGTGCTGCTTGCAATTTTGATTTGATTTTAGAATTTAGTATCCATTTTCGCTGCTATATTTCAGTCCTGATTTTGCAGTTACATTGGGTAAATCTGAATTTGGTTGGATATCATTGAAAAAGTCCACTGCTGTGGTCTCGAGGTAGCATGTTGCCTTGTCACACAGCGGGCCCGGGTTCGATTCCCAGTCGGGACAGGCTCCTGGGTGAGGTTTCTTCGGGTTTTTTCCTCACCTGTAAGACAAAAGTCAGGAAGCTTAGGCCCAATGGTCCCCGAAAATCATCCGGCCATCATCATCATCATCATCCTTATAATCATCATCATCATCATCATCTTTCACAGGTGTGGAAAGCAACGTGAAGCTACCACACCTATAATTCCCTAGTAAAGCCGCAAAGCATAGCATGAAAATGCAGTGAAGGACTTGCCCTCGGGCAGAATTACTATGGTGGATCATTTAAAAAATGGATGTAATTTTTTAATTACTTTAAATAACTTGATTGAACTATTATTATTAATTTGTGTGTTTTGTATTTCTTAAGCTTAACAAATAAGCTATTTGCAAAATTTTCTGATAATCACCTAACCATAGTAATTTTCAGCCCCACCAGTGTGTCTTCCATTTTTTTTTTTTTTTTTTTTGTAAATTAAGAGTGCATTTCTTTGAGATTATTTTTCAAATATAACAATATTTTAAAATATTTATAGTACCCATATATTTATTTGCATTTATTTAAATAATTTGATGTAGGCCATTTTTATGGAACTGCAAATTACTTGTACATAATCAAAAACCTCCGCTACATTTAAATGAACTATATAACAGTTGTGGTTGGATAAGCGCGAAAGGTATGATCTTTGCATTGCCAAATACTGGAGTTCAAGCAAAACTCGATCTTATGTACTAAAATCGTCTATAGTAATTGTCTTATTACATCCAGAATTTAAAACTATCCAGGATAAAATTTAGATGATGGCTTAAACTCTCATCTTTTCATTTGCGTAAATTAAAATCATAATAGTTAATGCAATAAAAATTTTTTTACATTTTTTGGTTATTCAATGTGAATTTTCATCAATTTTATAATTGTTTATTATTTGTTCCTTGAAGAAAGTTGTACTTCAATGGATTCCGGCCCATTGTGGAGTGACAGGCAATGAAATAGCCGATTTTCTAGCCAAGAAGGATAGCAAAATTGTTTCAAACCCAACTTCTGCTCCAGTTTCCTTTCACTCTATCAAAAGAATTATCTCAAATAAATACATCCATAAACTTAGAGAAGAATACACCACCAAAACATCTGGAAAAGAATGGGAAAATCTACAAGCTTATGACATTACTACATTACAAAGAAAATCTGCAGTAGCAACATTCAGACTGCTAACGGGACATGACTGCTTGAATAAACACCTACACAGAATTGGCATAACAGATTCACCTAAATGCCCCTTTTGCATTTTAAATGAAGATATGGAAAGAAACCATCTCCTCCGTTGTCCAGCTTTTGTAGAAGAGACCAGCCTTTCTGCTAAATATTGGAGTGCAAGAGAGCGAATGATTTCATTATCAAGTGCTCGACATTAGATACCAACCAACCAACCATAATTGTTTATTATTAGAAATTTTTGCAATTGAAAATTGGTTTATTTACTTTCACATTTACTTTATCATTCACATTATTATGACTAACCATATGCATAAATTTTAATTTATAAAAGTGATCTGCTCTTATGGTATCCTGATATTTCTCCCTTAATTATGGCCAATTTACAAGTAATACAACTATCAAAATTTGCCATTTTATCATTTATCATTAGGATAATCACTTCTTCTTCCTTCCAAGTATTAGGCCAAGGCCTATTACGATCCTATAGAAAATTTTCCCTCCAGCGTTTCATAGGATGACCCAGAGATCTTCATCCTCTTGGTATATAATTATAAACAGCTTTGGGGATCCAATTTTAACTCATTTTTTCAAGATGGTGTTTCCAATTTAGTTGGTACTGTTTAATATATTCCAAAATTGGCGTAGTCTTCAATTCTTTTAAGATATCGGTGTTCTTCTTCCAATCCCATCTGGTGTAACCCACTGTTCTGCGCATGAATCTCATTTCACAAGCCGTTATTCTGCTTTCATGTTGTCTTTTTAGTGTCCATGCTTCACTAACGGTAGGTCAGCACTGGTCTAGCCAAAGTGTTATATAAACGTAATCTGGTGTAGGATAATCACATGCTAGTTTTATAAATTGAATCTACAATGGTGCCCTATCAAACCTTGAAATTTTATAAGGTCTGACCCATATATATTTTCTTTTCTCTTCTGCCTCCTGGAAATGGACAATTGACCTGTTTTTACATCAAGAAATTGAGTTCTTCCATCTCGTATGGGATGATCGACATTTCTTTTTCCTTTGGGTTTATAGTTGAATAAAATGTGTGGAATTCTAATTGGCAACATTCTTTTAATGTTTTTGAACCCATTTACTTCTTGATATTTCAATTTTAGTTATAAGATTAAATATTCCAAATTCATGTCTTATATCCATTATATTTCTTGTCCATGATTATGTAATCTGTAAAAACTTCATTTCTGCTGTTTCTATTTTCATTCTGTTTGATTTAGTTATTAACATTTTTGTGTTTGTATGTGTGTTGTGTTTGTGTGTGTGTATATATATATACTAGCTGGCCCAGCGAACGTCACATCACCTTTAAATATTTTTACGTTAATTTTTCCGATGTTTTAATAGTTATCTGCTATTTGGGGCGGAAACAAATCCAATAAATCAAAGATCATAAAATTCGGTCCAGCCGTTCTTGAGTTATAAATAGTGTAACTACTCCGATTATATTTTATATATATCGACGTCCCAGCCACGCGTTGCTGTGGCATAAGGTATACGTTAAATTATGTTGTAGTAGACTAAGTGAGCAATCTACATCAGAAAGTTTTTGTTTTACACAATTTTTTAGTTCTGGTACGTTAACTACACCCGTATAAAATATGGGTGGTGGTTTATGTGGAATTGGTTTTGTTGATTGAGATGAATTTATGTTGTCCTGCATTCTCAGTATCATCCATAAGTGTATCATAAGGATTATATACATTTATTGATGGAATATTTTGAGGAGGCTTGCTGATTTCATTATACTTTCGTTTTTTTCTACGAACTTGTTGGCAGTTTGGATTCTCATCATCATCAAGAAGTCTCTGTATAGTAATATCATCTTGTGATATACTATAGTCATCTTGTTTTTCATTTATTGAGACATGGAGATTGTTTCTGTAATATTAGGCATATTATTATAACTAACAGACTTACTTACAGTTCTGTTATTCCGTTCCTTAGGACCTTCATATGTTTTTAATTGACATTCTTCTTAAATGTAAGATTTATGTCACATAGGCCTATACCAATTTGCAGAAATTCACTTGATATTTTTATCATTCATGGTCCTCTAGAACTGATTCGCCATATTGTTCAATGCCCCTTCTCGGTCCAGTTAATTTAAATTAAGTTGCTGTCTTTCAGCTAGATTACTTAAAACTAATACTTTACACACGAAATTAATATTATTATCATATATTGAAAATAAAATAAACACTGAAAACACTTAAATTATGAAATAATCAATATTTTGTAATTTAATTTAAATTCGCGGTTGCAACAAAAAGCACAGCCACCTGGTTAAATAATAAACCAATTACCTTACACCGTCATCTGTTAGAATCGTATGGAACTCACAGATAATTATAACTATTTGTTAAATAATAAACAAATATTAAGTTATGTAGATAGGAAATAACACTATGAGGTTCTTTAATATTGTTTATTTTTTATTATTTCACTCACCTCATACTTCATAAATCATAGCAGACCCTGGGTTTCTTCACGTAATTTGTGACATTGTCAATGCTGCGTCACGTTCACAACTGACGTCAGTTGTGAACGTGACGCAGCATTGACAATGTCACAAATTACGTGAAGAAACCCAGGGTCTGCTATGATTTATGAAGTATGAGGTGAGTGAAATAATAAAAAATAAACAATAATAAACAAATAATTTGCAATAAAAAATAATGTGACTATAAATTTAGTTATAAACAACCGTAGGTCTCAAGTTAGATCAAAACAGCACACAGTGTGCAAAATTTATTAAAATCGGTTCAGTAGTTTAGGATTCCATCGCGGACAAACAATGTGACACGTAATTTTTATATATATATTCTTCTGCACCTAGTCTCATGTTGTCCCCATTCCAAAAGGGAGGCAAAATCCTCCATCTGTCTCAACTATTCCTTGTCTCCTCTTACATCATTTACATCTATTCAACCTCTCATATCTTGAGATTCTCATTATATTGTTCTTCCCATCTATATCTTAGCATATATTTGAAAATTGAAATTCCATATGAATTTTATATTATAGGTGGAGGATGTTAAGAAAGAAGGAAAATATTCGTCATCCACTTTTTTCCTAGATGAAGCTCAGTTTGACTTTGGTGGATCTCTTAGTGTACATTCGAAAGATAAGAGGTAAGTCTAAATTTTCTAATTTTTGTAAACATTAAGAATCATTAAGTTATGTAGATAGGAAATAACACTATGAGGTTTTTTAATATTGTTTATTTTTTATTATTTCACTCACCTCATACTTCATAATTCATAGCAGACCCTGGGTTTCTTCACATCTTTTTGTGACATTCTCAATGCTGCGTCACGTTCCAACCTGACGTCCAACGGCCTTCTATCCTGCAGACTGACCTCCGCGCCATCTGGTGGCCGACCGAAGAATTTCCAAATCAGTCCTGTTTCTTTATAACCGGGTATTTCAAAATTCATAGTTGTATTTTCATTCTTGCATATGTAAATTTTTTCCCAAATTGTGAGTTCCTTCGGTTTTTCCAATTGTCTAAGTAATTTTGTTTTGGTTTCTATTCTATGTTTTTCTGACCAGGCTGCACAGCTATAGCATTATTTATTAAATTAATATTGAGAAGCTAAAGCTATTAGGTAAAGGAAGGATTTCTGCTTGGATGGGAATGAAGCCTGGATTAGCTCAGTGGTATGAGCATTAGCATGGAAAGCTAAAGGTTTGGGGTTCGATTCCCGGTTCAGGCAGAAATTTTTCTCTTTATCATTGATTTACAATAATTTAATTGTGTTCATTAATTTACTTATTTCTATCATAGTAATAGCTTTAGCTTCTCAATATTAATTTAATAAATAATGCTATAGCTGTGTGGAGTCCCTTCATGTCTTCTTCAGGTAGAAGCCATTCATTGTGTATTTGTGAATGATGATTCATTGCAATTGAATGTAGGACCAGTAGAGTAAGGTAAGGAAGGATTTCTGCTTGGATGGGAATGAAGCCTGGATTAGCTCAGTGGTCTGAGCATTAGCACGGAAAGCTAAAGGTTCGGGGTTCGATTCCTGGTTCAGGCAAAAAAAAATTCTCTTTACCATTGATTTACAATAATTTAATTGTGTTCATTAATTTACTTATTTCTATCATAGTAATAGCTTTAGCTTCTCAATATTAATTTAATATATATGTAAATGTCTAAATGATGTAGATATGTGAGGAATGAAGTTGAAGATATGGGAGATAGTAATTTGGAATTGGCATATCATATTTTTCTGTAAATATGACTACCAGACTTTTAACATCCCTATCTGTCATAGAAACTGCTACCATACTTATAATATGCCTTCTCAACATAAGCACAGGAGAAGGTTTGAAATGTAAACTAGGCTTTTGGTGTACAACCTAACGATTAGAAATTTTATATTGCATCCCTCCTTAGTTCTGTAGTTCAAAAATGTTTATGCAAGGTTATTCATATGTCTCTCCATGGTTTTAAACATTAAAAGTTTAAAAGTGTAATAGCTCTCACAAACAAAATAAAATCATATATGCAGATTGTTTGGTATGTATGTTATACTGTACATGCTAATATGTACTGTATATTCTAGTGAGACACTCATATTAGATACCAATCCTGTAATCCAGTTCTTGCCAAACACATCCCAAAATCCTATGGTCAATGGTAACAATTCTTCTAGGACGTCCATTGCTGTGGTCTCGAGGTAGCGTGCTGCCTTGTCATGCAGCAGGCCCGGGTTTGATCCCCAGTCAGGGCAAGTTTCCTGGGTGAGATTTTTTCGGGGTTTTTCCTCACCTGTCAGATAAATGTCAGGAAACTTTAAGGCCCAAATGGTCCCCAAATATCATCTAGCCATCAATAAAATAATCACCTAATTAGCTTAAGTTTAGTTTAGGGCTTCTCCTGGCACATCATTACCACCATCATCAACTCACATATCATCGGGGCAGCACAATCCTGCCTTCCAGGTGCCCCAACCTCAGAAGTGGGTTACAAGTATGCCATGCCAGGAGAGAACACCAGAAATGTCGAAATGACAATCTGGGGCATTTGGGGGAAAAAAAAATCTTCTAGGACTGATACGTGACAGGATTTATTTGAAAATACAATAGGAAGTAATAAAATTATGAGATTTTAATATAATAACTTGGGAATTTTTAATTTATTTTGGAATAATTTGGAATTTGGAAATTTTGGAATTTAATTCTTATGAGGTTTTACTTAATAAAATAAGTTTTTTTTATCTATATTCTTCTTACCTCATATAGTTGTTTTTTTAAGACATATATTTCAAAGCATGTTTGCTCCATCTTCAGTTGGTACAGACAAAACTTATTTATTATTTACCTGACAGGGTGGTTGATGAGAAGATGGATAGTGATGAAAAAAAAAGTTGATGTTCACATTTTATTTTTATGTACATAACTTTATTTAGTTTCAAAAGTAATTTATATCTTTATGACAGCAATTAACATTAACAACTTATTTTACATTTAGAAATATATCAAAGCTCCCTTGACCATCACATTTCTCCTTGAGAAACAAAAGGATAAAGTGGAAGTGTTTGGGTTTGATCCACCTTGTTTTACCATAGAGGTATGTTGAATTATTGATCCTGTTATATATGGTGTCCTTAGGTTAATGGAAGCAGAATATGAATAACTCTTTTCCCTGATAGTAGTTGGTTACAGCAGTAGAAGTAATCAATATTTTTCAATCATGTAATAAGTAGGCACTATATGTCTTCCGAACTAAGTTCCAGTTATAATGTAAACAAGGCAGATGTATGACTGCATTTTCATTGGTCAAAAAACAATTTTATCTTTGAGCATGTAAGAAAATGTACTTCTCTCACTAACATTCGAAATAAAGAAAATAAAAATATTAAAGCTATCTAGCACATGTCTGTATAAGTTATATAGGAGAATCTTAAAATATGTAATTACAATTTAAATAGATTAAATAAGCATTGTTTTGATGTTTTTATCATTAGTTTAACACTCTCACTGAAGGATAATGTGATATTTGAAGAGAAAAATTTGCGCGCCATGAACCGCGAACTCGAACCTGGGACCTTTGGACTTTCGAGCCATCTGCATAACCATATGAGCTACCAGAGACGAGTTCCGATCTGGGAGGCAAATTTCTCTCTTATATGTCGTATGCCCAGCACCAAATGCTATGAAGCCTTTGCTTCTAATCTTTGGGCAAATGGCAAGCTTCTTAGTTAAGAAGACATTAATCAGATGGTAGAGCATTGGCCTAGAAAGCCAAAGGTCCCGGGTTCGAGTCTCGGTCTGCGCAAAAAATTTTCTCTTCAAATATAATTTATCCTTCAGTGAGAAGTGTTAAACTAATGATAAAAACATCAAAACAATGCTTATTTAATCTATTTAAATTGTAATTATCCTTCAGTGAGAAGTGTTAAATTAATAATAAAATCATCAGTTGAAGCCCTACTAGCTTTATAAAGTAGTGTTTAAATTCCTGATAAATGTCTTCTTAACTAAGAAGCCGCCATTTGCAAAGATAAAAGCAAAGGCATAGCATTTGATGCTGGGAATTACAACGTATATAAGAGAAAAATTTGCATCTAGATCAGATCTCACCCCGGTAGCTCAGATGGTAGAGCATTGGCCTAGAAAGCCAAAGGTCCCAGGTTCAAGTCTCAGTCTGGGTGAAGAATTTTTCTCTTCCAATACTAAGCATTGTTTTATTATTATATATGCCCAATATAGAATATGTCCTGTACTTTTAGTTATTTTACAATGCAGCTTCTGTATAATTGATTTGCTGAGTTGAAAAGGGGAAGAAACTCCAAGTACCGTACATTTTTTAAAACCTTGACAACTATACAATTTCTTATAGCTTATTTTGTACAATTTTTTAACCAAATGCAATATCGATCCCCCTGCTTACAGGGAATTCTCTATTAAACAGATTCATACATTTCTGTAGTACATATGTGATTTATGACCTCTTCAAAGTCAATGTAGTTTCTTCTTTCGCTTCCTTTTTCAAATCATCCAAAAATTTAATTACATAAATAAACTTTATTAGTAAATATAAGACAAGAAAACTACATTCAAAACCTCAAACACAGTTTTGGTATCTCTTACTTTGCTTACCTTTGGCCATCTCTTTGGAAAATGTTCGTTAACATACCATAAGCAATGTTAATTTAACAATACTTTTATATCACTTTTTGCATAAACAAGCAGAGTATCAGTATTGTAATTGGTCAAATATTTGTCAGAGTAAAGCTCTAAAGATGCTTTGTAGGTTAAGGTATTCTCAAAATTATGGTATTTGGAGTTTTCTTCCCTTTCACAACTCAGTCATTCAATTAGAAAACATTGCAAAGGAAAGTATTTATAAAGCAGACATAAAAAATTATTTTGAAGGTTTTTCAAAACAGTTTAGTAAAAAATTCCTTAGCCCAAACGTATTGATCAGTTGTGATTTGCCTTAAAGGATGATTAGAAAAGGTTGAATTACAATATGTCTGGTTTCTTGATGGTAATGGTAATCAATAATGTTTTCCTTTAAGAAAGTTATTATGATTTTTGTTACTTCATTATTTGGTACAATTATCTGATCTTAAGTCCCTCTTGGCAATACCCCTAATAATGTATAATATTTATATTATTTTTAGTCTGGTTTTGAAACATGTTCAAGAACCAAATCAACATTAATATTGATGTAAGATGTCCATACTAAAAATAATATAATTAAAATAACCTTTCAAAATATGAACATCCTAAAATAACATAGGTATAATATTGTTATAATAACATTTTTATTTAAATTTTGATTTAGCCTAATTCTTCAAAGAGGCTGATAGTTTGGGCATTAACCACCTTCAGTGGGTAGTTTTACAGATGTATTATAAACGTTCTGTCCAAAGAGTAATCCACAGGTTCATCAAGTTAAGGTAAGGTAAGTTATAGTTAAATCATATAATTCCAGTGAACCCTTAAATTCGAAATATAGGGATCACATCAGTTGGTTTAATTATTTTAATCTTTTTAATAAATCAGAAGAAAAATAAACAAAAATAAACCACTATAAATGTGTGTCCTACTTATTTACAATGCAACCTAATAATAACAGTTATACAAAATCCCATTTTCATTGCATTCCGCCACATTTAACGATCAGACACAAGAAATTTGTGTTTTGTCAATTTAATGTTCATGTAATATTATTTGGGAATTTTTAATTTATGAGGTTTTCTTAATACGAATCAAATGATGTGTGAATTCTTCTTACCAACATCATACATCTTATGGTTTTTAACACAGAATTTTAATTCTCATCTTAGAATCAAAATACAAGCAATATATTATTTACAACAATATAATAAATTTGGGGAATTTTTACAATATAAGTGAGGTTTTCTTAATAAGAAGCAAATGAATCGTGGAATTCTTCTTATCTCATACATCTATTTTTGTCGACACAGAACTGCAGTATCAGAAAAAAAAGACAATGTTTTAAAAAACTATAGAATTTATGAGGTAAGAAGAATTCATGATTCATTTGATTCTTATATAATTAAAACTTTATACACCTCAACCTCATTCACCTCATTTTTTTCTCTCTCTCATGAGACACCTTTCAAAAAAACATCTTCCCATTTCAGCCAAAAACTGACTGTTGAGAATGAACTTTTGGAAGTCGTGTACATTCTTTCATTCTGGTATTATGCTGACGAACCTCACAATCAAATCTCTCTCCCCAAGAACTTCAATAATCTTTTTTCTCTATTTTTTGAATGTCTATCTTCTCCCAAACTGTTAGTTCTGTTGGTCTTTCTAGTTGTTTTCAGTAAATTTTATCTCTTCTCCATTCTATGATTTTTTGGTCCACGGGCAGCTACTGCCAATTTTATATTTTTTTTCCATCTTCTTAAAGTATAAAAATTAATGTTTGTTTGGTTGTATACTTGTTTGTTCGTACTTTATGCGCAGTCCATACCGTTATTCCGATTGTGATGGGGTTTTTTGCAAAATGTTCTGGAGATTCGCGTGATGAACATAGGCCTATAAGAGAGTTTGTGATACTCAACTCCTACCCCTTAAAATCGCCCTTTGTAGTGGAAAACGTGAAAAAAGTAGACTCTTTGGGATGTTTAAAATGACTTATGCTGCCTTAAGAACCATAAGAAATACCACAAAAATTATGTACACAGAATTGAATATCTCAAAAAGCTCTACACAAAAAAGTCTGTGATCAAGCATATGTTTTATCTCTTACGGATACCTCACAAAAACCATTTTTGTCTTTCATTTGATACCAAGAGTCCCTTATCTCTTACCGGATAACTCACAATAACCATTTTTGTCTTTCATTGATACCAAGAGTCTCGTGCCGTAAGCCGAGTGGTTATGGCAAGAAGTCTTGGTGGCCGAACTAACGGACTTATTGCTGGTTCAAGTCTCTTCCCATTTCGTTTTAAATCCTGTTGCAGACTCTGTGGTTACCACCACAACACTTCGATTATTGTGACATTATATATAATGATCTAAACTAGGACTTGTCGCAGAGACTGCCAGCGTGTTCATATCAATAATGCTTGCGTTCGATTCATTTTCAAATTCTGCCGTGATGACCAATATTCCGAACACTTTAATACCCTCTCTTGGCTCCGTCTTACTGACAGACGTAAATTGCACTCTCTTTCACTACTTTTCAACAAGCTTCTGATTCCTACATCCCTACTTACCTGGCGTCTAGATTTGGAGAAGTTATCCTCTTTACCACAATATTGACCACTAGATCACAAGAGAACATTCTGCTAACAATTCCTCTTCATATCACTTCCTCCTATTCTCAACTTCCTTCAAAGTAGCCTCTGCCCGCTCCTGGAATCTTCCTTCCTCAAGATATCAAGGGGTTGCCGCACACTTGGTACCTTTAAGTCACGCTTATACAGTTACCTGTTGTCTAATAATAATTATTGTTTCCTCTATTTAATTTCAATTTTATACTATGTCCAATTAATCGCTTTTCCTGTTTTTTTATATATATTGTACATATGATATAAATTTAATATTCCGTTAAATTTAGAGTAAATCAAAATCTTATAATACATTTTTAAAAATTTTTTGGGTTCAAATTGTATTCAATAACTTGTAATCGGTTTATATATATTCTATTGTATTTTAGAATTTAAGACTATTTTTTTTGTTTGTCTTTTTTAAACCTGGTTGAGTGGTAGAGACAGCCTTAAGGCCATTAACCTGCCAGGTACAATAAAGCTATTATTTATTATTATTATTATTATGAATGATTATTATTACATTCCTTAGACAATATAATATGTAACAAAATAATAAGTTCATGTATACTTTTTATTATTCC
>JASPKZ010010006.1:0-86329 GCA_030220185.1 Diploptera punctata | reverse complement strand
TCACAGAAATAAATAAATGCTGTAAATGTATTGTATCTTAGGGATATTATGGATGTACATAAATGTCTTCTATTAAATTCTAAACCTGATAAAACTGGTCTGACGAAAATCTGAAGTATTCTAAAATTTGGTATCATCATCAACCATATGTTTATTTAAGAACTTAAGAATTTTGTTCTATTATTTTCCATACAACATTCATATATTGCTGTTGCTCTATGTGCCTTTCCCGTCTTTACGTTCGTACTATTTTAAACGTTTTGCAACGATACCTAAAACTTTTTTATAAGGAATTACTATATCTATATACACAAAATATGACTTTCCCTCTCAATGATTTTTTTAAGTACTTTAGAATTGAAGTGCGCATGCGCGAACGCTTATAAAATTAAATCCACCAGATGGTAGGACATATGTGTGAATGACCAACATTTGCATTTAATTCCAAAACATATTTTAAGAAATAAATGTTCAATCACCTAATTTTCTTAGGTTCCAATGGGTCAGTTTAGTGTACATCAGATTAGTTTATAGTTTACTAAATAGTATGTATTTCATTAGGTTATGCAGGGACAGGTTTGTATACATCCATTTTTTCATAAACACGTTTGGAAATTTATTATGAACGTTGGTAATTTCGATTTCCCATATATGTGGTGCCATCTGGCGAGAATTCCATAAACAAAAGTGCTGTGCCGTATGCACTCCATGCGAAACCAGCATCACGCCGAGCGTAACGCGAGCTCGCGTCACGTCGGGCGCGACACACTGTATAATAAACCATAGCATTTCTCCCTTATCATAATCATGCCTCATACAACAGTTTACACTACACAAACATAAACGTACTCATATTACACTCCTCTCTGTACACAATACAAGAATACATCTGCATAAAAGTGATCTACTGAAGTGGTGCGTAAATTGAAAATTGACCACATTAACGCCATCTATCTGCTCAGTGCTGAACCTGAAGCACGTAAAGTGAAGTGTGTGGCATTAGAACACACACACACGTGGATTGACAATACAGTATTATTAAGCAAAAGGAAACGAGCTTCTGGGCCTCAAATGAAATGGTGATACCAATGAGACATACCTAAACATGAAGGATATAATGATAATGATATAAAAAAGTAATCCCACTGCAGACCTTATAAGGCCCTTAGGGTAGTAGCTAGTTGGAGGTTAAGGCTTCTACCTTCCCAGACAATCGGCACGAGATGTCAGCCCTGCATGACGCCATATTTACTCCCAGAACATAGTCAGATACTCTTTCCAGTAAGAAGTCAAGTTGATATCTACTAGAAAGTTCAGGGTACTTTAAAAATCCTGACACCTTTGGGACTCGAACCTCTGATCTTCTTGGTTTGTAACTGTATTACCGTAACCAACTATGATAATGAGTGCCAATGTATTAATGATACACAAGAATATTTATGAAATGAACAGTACCTCTGGATTTACAGAACTTGTATTTGTATTTACAGGTACAGACTCGAATGAAGATGCAGATGCAGATTCCTGGAGCTCCAGGACTGACCATAATCAACTCTAACACGTGATCACTAATCAGAATGCACCTAAACTGAAGATGCCTTATTACTGCTGCCGTCTCCACCACAGTGTGTCCATGAAGTTCTAAGGGTGCAGCTTTCAACTCTACTGATGTTAGAAACTGGAATACTTTCTGGTGAGTACTTGGAAGAATTACTTTATTACGTTATGATGCAGGTACCAACAAATTTTTAACATTACAATTTTCCAAAAATACTAGATTAACTTATTCTAAGATAAAAACTTAAAATATGTACCTTTTGGCAAGTGCTGTCGTCCTCAACTGTGTTAAAATATTGTATTTCAAATGTTATCTGGAGGCCTTTCAAAAGTTAACTTCCATCAATCAGCAGGATTATCATCTGCTACTAGTTGCTGTTATTTACGACGATGTAGACTCAAAGTGTCTGTCGTCGTAACAACAACTATACCGTATTCGGCTTTAGTTTATGTTGTCCTGTAAACAAAGTCACAAAAGGTATCCTTCCGCAGGCATCAGTGATTGTGGAGCGATGGTACTATTTTACGCGCCATCTGATGTTTAATGTATTCAACACGAGCAGCCATGATGAAATAACTGAATTTCTCTCTTCGTCAACTGACATGCGCGAAATGGTGTTATATCTAAATTTATCCACTGCTCTTCAACATCATGACAGCTGATATTGTGGATATCACAAAAGATAGTGCAACATCGACATAATGTACGCTGATGACATGGTATTGGGATCATCAAACAAAGATGAACTACAATACACATTAAATAGACTCGAAAAATGGGCAAATGAAACTGCCTGCAAATAAACCATCAGAAAACTAAACACATGACCTTCAGAAAAGGAGGAAAACCTACTGAAAATGACAGGCTAATGCTCCTTGGTGAGCCACTAGATGTTGTATCGCAATTCACCTACCTAGGCATCACCCTACAAACAACCATTAAATCCTACAGAATACTTGTGCAACAGAAGGTTTCAGCTGCAATAAGAGCGATATACAGCATAAAAAATCTCCACCAATTATCAACAGAAACAGCAATGCCGCTCTTTCAGACAGTCATAACTCCCATAACAATATATGGAATTAACATAATATGGGACAAACTCACAAACAGAGACTTGACACAAATAGAAACAGTAAAAGCACGCTTCATGAAAAGAGTTCTGGGAGTTGGAAAAACAGCACCTTCAAGAATGACGTACGTCTTAATGAAAGAAACCTTCTTCATTGAAGACATTATACGGCAGCTATTCCTACCGAACACCTGCGCATATGAGACAACAATGCAAGGACTACGGGAGAAGAGGAATGATATCTGCAGCGAATTCTACATAACAGAGGCTATGTGTACGAGAGAGTGGACACGACCAAACTACGAGATGAGGCACATCCTAACACGGTATGCAATCCATGGCTTTCACCACAAGGTTTGCAGCACAAAAGATTCCACGAGCCAAACCAAGAATGCATATGCGAACTGTGCAACAATCTATGTGAACGATATCACGTCGAAAAGTGTGCGGAAAGACAATTATCGTTTAACAAGTTTTGCTTAGACTAAATTTACTAACAATTTGCACATTTGTGCGCATTTACTTTTATTCATATCTAAATTTATATAAATTTATACTTACTGTTCACTATTATCATTTTTAATATGTTATATCGTGTTTTATTACTTTATTATTATATATGCGATAATTTGTTATATAAAATGTAGATTGATCAGGGAACTATGTGTTCATCTACGCCGCTGGAAATTGCAGTCATTATACCCGAGCCGTCATATCTCCGGCTTCGAAGTTTAGGTTATGCGAGGGGTATAGGGAGAATTCGCCCTCTCCACGCCGTATCTGTTTTGGTTGTGTTTTGGTACCGACAAGAGTTGTCTCGTCTTGACCCATCAGATGAGATGCTGGTCTGGAGGTGGTTGGGGAAAAGTTTTCGCAATGAGAGTAGTCCTCTTATTGCGGTGTCAGGGTTGAGGTAAGGGTGGTTATAAGTTCTAGGAGTTCGGGTTTTTGAAGGAGTGTTGTGATTAGGGATATAATTGTTTGGAGAGTGGATGTGGGGAGTGTTGTGATGAGGGATAGGATTTGTTGAACAGAGGGATTTGGGAAAGAAGGTAGGTTCGGGGAAGGTAATTTAGGATTGGGGACGGGATCGGGGTTTCTTGTAGGTGGACTAGGCTTTTCTGAAGTCTTCTGCCTAGTCGGTTGTTGCCCTGGTTGCCTGGATTGCAGATATCTTTGGAACACAGGACACTGCCGATGGCTCGCCGCGTGCTCCATGCTGCAGTTGCTGCATTTCGTTGTGGTCTGGGTACACTCTGCTACTTTGTGCTCTCCAGAGCACCGGACACACCGCGTCGCTCTGAAACAGTGCTTCGCTATATGCCCGAATCCCTGGCAGTTGAAGCATTGTGTTCCTCCCGTCGGCTTCCTGTAGGGTTCCAGGTGGACTTTGATGTCAAAAAGTTATTTCACGTCTTCTTGTAGTTTAGTTTTGAGGTCCTTGGTCTTGCGAAATGTGAGGATGAAGACTGGTAGTTCAATCTTCTTTACCTCACCATTTTCTCTGACGTGTTTCTCTAAACTGCGTACTTCAAAGATTGGCAGTTTGCGATGGCTTATTTCATCACAGATCTGTTCTACTGTGATGGATGGTGGTAGACCTTTCATTGTTGTTTTGAAGATCGGTGGTTGACCGTACCCGCGGGTATAGAAAGGTGTCTTGGACTCCCTGAGGTGGTTGTACGCATGTTCGTAAGCCTTCTTTGTAGTCGTGCGTATCGTCAGGCGGCCCTTGTTGTACCGCATTGATACGTCCTTCCTATTGCTGGCAGTGATGCACTCCAGCTTGTAAGGAGTAATTTCGTCGATGGTGTTGACCACTATGGGTGGTAGCGTTTCTTCCTCTTCGGTGTCTAGATGTTCGAAGTGGTTCCTAGTTTCGATTGGTGTATATGTCCTCTTGGTGCGATTCTTCTTTGCTGTGTGGCGGACGGGTGGGAGGGAGAACCCCTCGCCGTCCGGGCCCTTGCTGGTCGGCTTCTTCGTAGTCGATCCGTTCTGCATAGTGGAGGCTATCCACTGGAGTAGTCTATCTTCTTCGACAGCAGCCAGGAACGAGTGTTGCCCTCTACTGCCAATGAGGATATGGTTTTAGTGGGAGTAGATATCTGCCACGACCAATCACTGCTCTTGACGCAGGTATAGCGCGCTGGTAAGGTTTGAAATTGCTGAGATGTCAGCTGTATGTCTGCTAACCGCATACATAAAGCGGCCACTCCCACTGAATGTCCATATCGGCAACACTGTCCTGAAAACGTCAAGGCCGGAGAATCAGTGGCTGCAGTATAGGTTCATGTGGCCAATGAAATCACACTTAACCACATGCTTTTGTTTACATTACAACATAAACTAAGGCCGAAACTTGTATAGTAGCAGATGCTCATCCTGCTGATGATGGAAGTTAACTTCCGAAAGGCCTCCAGATAACATTTAAATACAATATTTTAACGTAGTTGAGGACGACGGCACCTGCCAAAAGGTACATGTTTTAAGTTTTTATCTTATGACTATTCATCTCAACGGAATTTGATATGAATTTTATTAGTATTACATTTATTTTAACCCTCTTACCGAATAAGGCTGATTCTTGACTTAAACAGCATTGGGAGCATCACTATAAATTTTGGAAACCCTGGATTTGATATTAATCTCTCATTTTTAATATTTTTTTTTCATATTATCCCATCTTATGCCCCTTAGGATTTTTAGGATGGAAAAATTAAGAGACAAGTCCTCTGGGAGGGATTTTAAGCTGTAGGTCCCGAGTCTAAATATTTTTGTGCTCGTAAAAGACCCTCGAGCCTAAATTAGTGCCTCTGAACAAAATTTAACAGACCTTCCCACCCAAGTTGCCTAATAGATGTCTCATTAAGGTGATGTGGTGACCACATGTCACTCACTGACCTCTGTAGGGAAATAAGTATAACTAAATTAGCTTGGTCATGAAACTCCCGCTAGAGAGGACCATGCCTCCACGTGGGATGTGTAGGGTATATACAATAAAATAAAAAATGCCCCTTAGGGATGCCGAGAGTCAAACATGGGATTTAAATATCTTTAGGACTGTCACCAGTTGGATTAGTGACCCTGAAAACCAGCGATTTGGCACTAATTTCAGTCATTTATTATTATTTTTACACGTCATCCTCTCTTGCCCACTCTTAGGACGCTAGGGGTCTTTTACCCCCTCCAAAAGTGTCTTTGCAAATTGTTAGTAATGTGTACCAAGTTAGGTTGAAATTGTTCCAGAGTTATGCTGGAATAAAGGCATGTAACATGAAGAGAGGAAAACACCCAGTGGAATGAGGTGGAGTACATTACCCAGGATTTGAGGGAGATGATTTATAAAAGGAATGATCAGAAAATATTACTTTAGCTCAGGATAGCAATGTATGGAGAGCTTATGTCCCATGGTACCCTGAACATCTGGGTTTGATACTGCTAGTGTTTGAGAAATTTAATATATTTGTTGATAAATCAATTTGTAAAACTGATATAAAATTGACAGTTCTTACAAAAGTATTTTTTGTTCAAGTTTTTTAATAATAGTTGTGGTGTTCTATATTTAGCATGACAATGAATTGGAGAGTTGTTGGGTTTGAATCCCTGGGCCAAACATCTTGAGACTTCTTTGGTTTTGCTTAGTCATTAAAACAGGAAACATAAGAAGCAAAACAAAGGTATCCAACCGCTTATTCGATCCTACGGGCAAATTTTCTAGATATGACCTTAGATGTTAAAGCATCTGTAAAGAAGCATGAAGTAATGAAACATTTTTAGCAGATTGCAGAATTTTAAAAAATGATGGTACAATGAACTTAACTTGCTCCACGTGACAGGAGTGGATGATACTGCAGTGGGTATATAGGGATATGAAGGCTAAGGGCCTTCTAGGGCAGTCGCGCCAGTTTTTTTTTTTTTTTTTTTGATTACACAACTTACTTTTAAATTAAAATAAATAATGTTCTATTTATATTATTTACTTTTAATTTAAAAATAAGACGTGATATAAATGTAATATTACTAGATCCCACACAAAGTATTGAGAAATCTTATTTGTAAGTTATGTGTTACAAAATAATCAGTTGATTGCATATAAAGATTTATTACATTAATTTTATCACCATACTATGTTGCAATCTTAGCTTTTAGAACATAAAAATCCGCTACCTGCTGATAACCATGAAGGAAAACTCTCTCTCCAAGCGCGACAGGCCTTGAAGGTCCTAGGCCTACCAGCCGGCTGCTGGCTTCACGTCCACATGTGTTAATCACAGAGGTAGACGATCATAAGCCAGTGTAGGAGTGACATGTGGTCAGCATGTCGGGTCCCCCAGCCGTTATAGCCGGTCTTCTCAAGCTGGAGTCACTACTTATTGTAGCTACCCAAATGTCTCACGATGCAGGGTGGGCACCGGTCCCATACTGACCGAAATTCCATGAGGAAAATTTCTTCTCCCATGAGGACTCGAACCAGCGCAAGTCCCGTAGCTCTGCGCCACGGCTTCTTGCCTTAACCAATGAATGAAAGCACTCAGTATATATGCCAACATAAGGTGGAGGATGTCATCAACCATGATTTGAGGGAGTTAAATAATATAGGAAACAGTTTGAAAAACATTGCTCATGATAGGGATTTACGGAGAGGTTGTCTGAGCTGCCATGAACCTCCGTATTTGATAATCCCAGTGAGTTATTATATAATTTTGAAAACATGGAAATATACTGTGTGTTGGTGAAAGTATGGCCATGATCGATCGTTGAAATGAAGAGGTCTTGTGTTGTCAGTGGCACGCGACAAATGACATATCACGTTAAAAATCTGCAGTCATTTAACACGCCAACGCTTCTTTACAAAGATGCCACTAAAAGTAAAAATTAGGTCATAGTTGTTAACCTTGGCTCTAAGATTGCGTCACGAAAATCTTCACAGAGCTGTGAAGTACAGTACATCATTTTGACAAGAAAAACTCTCCCTCTCTATGTGCGTGTGTGTTTTAATGCCACCCACTGAACTTTACGTACTTCGGTTTCCGTGCTGGGCGGAAAGATGGTGTTAAATGTGGTTTATTTTCAATTTATACATCACTTCGGACACTTTACGTATTGTCCATAGACGAAGTGGATTAAAGCAGTAGGTATTTCATACTTCATGAGCTTTCCTTTATTCTCATGTAGTATGTCATTGTACCAAAGAGAGATGAAGAGACAGGTGAATGGAGAAGACTGCATAACAGTGAATTACATGGTCTTTATAGGAAGCCAGATATAATGAGAACAGTTAAGCCTCGTAGACTGCGATGGGCGGGACATGTATCACGAATGGGGAATGAAAGACGTGCATGGAAGCTTCTTGTAGGAAGATCAGAGGAAAACGCCCAGTTGGTAGACCAAGAATGAGGTGGGAGAATAACATTAACTATGATTTGAGGGAGGTGGATTATACAGGGGATGATTGGAAGACATTGGCTCAGGATAGGGATATATGGAGAGCTTGTGTCCGCGCGGCCATGAATCTACGGGTTCGATAGTGCCAGTGAGTTAATTAGTATGATATTGTATCGCTTGCACTTCCCCGTGCCCCCCTTCGTCCCGTGCTTTCATTCTCTTCGTCTGTGGACTATAGATGATATATACTTTTTATTTCGTACAAAGAGGATTGTGGAATGAGTGTATAAATGCCTCACGATGCTGGATGGACACCGGTCTCACACTGGCCGAATTTCCATGAGAAAATTTCTTCCCCCATGGAGACTCGAAGCAGCACAAGTCCCCGTAGCTCTGCGCCAAAGTCTCTTGCCTTATCCACTCGGCTACGGCGCGGTACTACTGGTTATAACTGGTTGTATGTAATTGAATCGGCGAAAAATAATGTCATGTCCTATTATATTCCAATTTGCGTGATAGCTCTACACGATACATTTAAGTTATTATTACTATTTTCTGGAACTGGTTTTCGATTTTTTCCTGGTGACTTCAGTTTTTTTTCATTGGTGACTGTTTTTGACTCTTTCATTATCTTGCATATTGTGACCTCTGATTTGCCGGTTGGTTCTGACGTATGTTCTTTGCGTTCTGGATAGGAATTTTCAAATCCCCCTTTATTTTCTCGTCAACGCAAAACTCTATACTTTCTTAATAATTTCACGGTCTTCACTGTGAATACAGAGTCTAACTTTCGCACTTGACATTGTTACTGACAACTGACTATACACGACTACTGTAACACTGTGAAGGGTCTACTTCCTCCACTCTTAACTCACGCTCACATATTAGAGGACTCGCCCCTTACCACATTATTTTAGTTCGCAATTTTTCCGCATTGAAAGTTAAGTACTATATACATCGAATAACAAAACTATAGCTGTATAAAACTATTACACTGAGCAACAAAAAAGAAACTTTATTTTTTGTCTCAGAAAGAAAAAAAAAGTGATTCTGATAGTATTTTTCTTCTGAATTCAAATATGATGTCGGTTTTTCTCCATCATGCAAGGTTTCCGAGAGACAGGTTTTTATAATTTCAAACACTTCAATATTTTCTACATTCGTAAGTATACAATATTCGAACATTCGGACTCGCCTAGAAAGTAACAAATGGCGATTTTCTGCTATGTTTCGCCTATGGAGCATCCCTCTTAATGGTCCAACAATGATCGGCCAGCATATTAGGATTTCATTAGCCTTGATATCTCTTTTCCATAGCTGAAATCTCCTGATGAAAGTGTTCCCCGTGCTCATCGCTCAATGGACAAATGGACGAAAAAACGTTTATTAAAAAATAATTATTTAAATCCATTAATTGAAATTGAAATAAAAAACTGTGGGTGATGGAGAAATTCCGAATACATATTTGAAAACACGATATAAAAACTGTATTAAGTACAACTGTTGGTACTCATGAGACAAAAGTCATGTTGACCGGTGTTATTAGACCAGTATTGTATTATGGCTGTGAGAACTAGACTCTTAATATTCCCAAGAAAATGCAATAAACACCTTCAAAAGAAAAATATGAATGAGGATTTACAGACCGATTAAGGAAGGTGGCGTAGATATAAGAGTGAGCTATATGAACTGTATAAGGAACCTTGTATTTCCATGGTGGTTAAATTCAAAAGACTTGAATCGGCACGGCATGTTCATCGCAAGGAGGAATGAACGATTCCCAAAAAAAAGATTCTCTATACAATTATAGCGGGCAGGAGAAGAGTGGGATGGATTAATGCTATGGACTAGGATGCAAAGAATATTCTAGGAGTGTGGAACTGGAAAAGGAAGACATTGGATAGGCAGAATTGGGGGGGCTTAATACAGGAGGCCAAGACACGATATCGGGCTATAGCATCATAGAAGAAGAAGAAGTATATGGCAATGTATATGAAAAACTTCTTTTTGTAAACATCGAGGCATGTGTTAGGCTATACATATTTATTGATTATAACGGTTTCACACAATGTACACTATAACCATTATTGTTTTTCAGATTTGGGTTAATTGCTTGACCCAGATGTTCTCTGCAGTAAAATAATGAACTCAGTGCTCGTTTTGTATACACCCTTCTTTACAACTAATCTTCATTGTGCGTAAGAAAAATTAATTTACAACAAACTAATTTAAGTAAATGTTTATACATAGCATCAAGCAGAACTATGATGCAAGCAGACACTTGGGAGGAGCTTACTTTTAAAACTCAGTGTCTCAAAAAATAGTTTTTTTTTTTCTATTCCCACTAATTTTCCTGAGTTGAATTGATTGGTATTAAAAAAAAGTTATATTATGATCATCTTGAAGATTTCCGGCTGCAGGCCGTTGTCTCGAGGCTTGAAGTTACCCGACGTTTCGCCAGAGACTGCGTTGTCTTGAAACAACCCTTGAGGACGCCAGACTCAGTCTCTGGCGAAACGTCGGGGAACTTCAAGCCACGAGACCACGGCCTACAGACCGGAAATCTTCTTAAAGATCATCTTAACATCATAATATTTTACATCAAACAATCGTCAATCCAATCTTTTTTTTTTTTTTTTTTTTTCAAAACTAAACTTCAAGGCGCGACAGACCTAGAAGGCCCTTGGCCTACCATCCGGCTTCTGTCCTCACATTCACATGTGTTAAATGACTGAGATAGACTATCATCCAGCCAATGTAGGGGTGACATGTGGTCAGCGTGTCGGGTCCCCCAAGCCTTTATGGCTGTTTTTTTTTCAACCTGGAGCCGCTACTTATTGTAGCTAACCAAATGCCTCACGATGCTGCGTGGGCACTAATCCCATATTGGCCGAAATTCCACGAGAAAATTTCTTCCCCGTGGAGAACCGTACCAGCGCAAGTCCTGTAGCTCTGCGCCAAAGCACTCATTGTAAATATATTAATCTTTAATCATATATTATTTAAGGATTTAACAATCACATAGTATCTTCAAGAGTAAGCTCTCCCTTTTTAAGCTACTTAAATTAATAAAATAATATAAGTATAATCTCAATAAATCATATATCAAAAAATATTATTTTTTTAAATGATCATAATAGCCGCCCACTGCAATTAACTTTCGCCCAAAAATAATAAGCCTTAATCACTCTGGCTACGGCGCAGGGACCTTTTATTAAAACTTGATACAGCCTAAAACTCTGTTTAATCTGGAACGTGAATAATGAGAAAAATCTGCTCCAAGGTGACACAAATTTATTGGTAACCCGGCGAAATAATAGTAATTTTACGTGTATTTATTTTGCATAAAACGCGAAGCTGTCCAACGCGAGAAACGGAAAGGATATTTTTACACAATTTATGAAAAAAAATCGTGTATAAGTGCAGTGAGACTATGAAGAAATATAATTAGTTTCCATATTCACTGCAATTTTATTAAGCCTACAAAGCCAAAATTTTAGAATGATTCCTCCCGTCGGGTGAAGTATAGATTCTACTTGTACCTGAAATTTTTTTTGGCCTCATTGCACACCCGTTATGAGAAATACAGATACCTCTCTTTCAAATAACAATTGCACTGTAAAATCTTAAATTAGCTTAAGTTCTGAGATTGATATTTCACAGGTAGCGTTCTGAATTTGCGAAATAAATATGACTAAAATGTATCATTGTCATTAAACGAAAAAGTGAAAGTGATTAAAGTTAAACCTCCAAATTTCCGGATCGATGCCTCCAAACTCAAGCTTTAGCTGTTGCTAAATCCCTAGGGAATAACGATTTCAAGGCATGTTCACATTGGCTGGACAGTTTTAAAATGTACCACACGATGTAGTGTTGTAATGAAATTTGCGGAGAATCAAAGGATGTGGACGAAAGTGTAGTTAGTGAGCGGAAACCAAAACTGCGTACTTTAATTTCAGGATACGCGCCTAAGAGACATTTTTAACCCTGACGAAACGGGACTTTTTCTCGCGCGTTACCGTGGAAGTCGCTCATACATACTATGCTTCACTTTTCAACGGCAGCGGAACTACAATTAATCCAAGTTACGTAAAAAAGTCATATAAAGTACTCTATAATATAAGATTTTTAATAAGTTTTAGTTTTTTTATAATGAGGAATGTTGTCTAATGTGGAAAAAAATTGGTCCCATGCGATTCCGCTTTGAGCAAGTTTTACTGTATAATTAATTTTACTAACCTTCCGTCGGGCGCATCTGATCTGAGAGGCACAGGTTTTCAATTTTGTCCCATTCCACTGCCATCAGACGACTGGGCATCCGAGGAGCTGTTTCTTTTTACCTCCTCTAAACAACTATAATTGTATACTTTAATTCTAAACAACCACCCCACTCAGTTTGCTCTCGACCATTACTACAGCGGGTTGTAAATATTTTGTTCACAGAAGCTCATTGCGCCCGAAGTCGTTACTTTATTGATGGTGTGTATTTTGAAAATATTTGCAAAAATAAAATTATTTATTTTTCTTATTTAGACTAAACAATTTTATATTCTTGAATAATTTTGCTAAAAAACATAGGCTAATTGTTCAAAATGTGAACTATTTTCAAGTATATTTGAACTGAAACTAACTTGAACTTAGTTTTATATCATGTTTGGAGGCTTGTCAGAAATTTTCTTAAAATTTGCTTAATCAATATTATGTCCAATAAAAAGTTTTCTAGCATCAAATTTTCAATATTTTATCATTCGGACATCCCTAACAATAACCTTTCTTCGACTTCCCGTTGTTCAGATTGGCAAACAGTGTTAATTTTTTTTTTAAGCGTGTGCTGATCAGGGCACATTGCGCCCGAACTCGAAGGTCAGAATATTGTGCCCGACGGAAGGTTAAATTGCCGTTTTACGTGATTGGTGGTATTAATTATGATTTTACTCAACGTCTGCATTCTTTAGAATGCGTTCTTGGTTTTGGTCCTCCGCGCCGATGGGTTCAAGACAGGGTTTTACTTGAAGTTGTTAGCCTATACCCAAATTTTTCACAACGCGGGTACCAGTCGCATACTTGTCGAAATTCTATGAAAAAATATTTCTCCTTAGGACTTGAACCAGGCAAATCCCATAGTTTCTTAATCATGGCGTAAAGAAGATAGGGTTCTCAGGAAGAAAATTAATTTCCAGCTGATTGCATTTACGTTATGCCAAATAAGCTTAGTATTACTCCACCAAGTAGTCTGCACTTGCGTAAAATATGTTAACTAACATGCTGTCTTTCTCTTTCTCTTCTTACTATGTTGCCACTTCCTGCCCTCTGTATATGTTCTTTGTCTGGCAGGTAGAGAGCTGACAAATACTATGGATTATAATGGCCCGTTCTTCTACGTGGTCATTGGCAAAATGACTAATTTGAGAACCCTGTTACTATTAGGGTTACTTACTTACTTACTCACTGGCACTATCGAACCCGTAGGTTCATGGCCGCACGGACATAAGCTCTCCATACATCCCTGGGTTACGTGTAGGAATGGGCTGTCCCTTCTTATAACATGTTGCCACTTGTGATTTATTGTGAAACTAGTAACGGAGAGACGACAAATACTGTGATTTTAAATGACCCGACCGCTTGAACGTTCCGTGCTTAAATGTCTAATTTGACAACCATGTTAAGATCTTTCACACATGTTTAGGAATTCTCCGCCCGCACTTAAAATTGAACTATTTCAGTACGTGATTAATTGTACAGTCTTCTCCTACATCCCTTCCACAGATTCAATAGTTCTGTGACACAAGCGCTAAAACTTTTCCTCCCCGTCCGTGCGAAGTTAACTTGGTTGTGTAATAGGGTATGCTTAATATTTTAAACTAATTTTCTCCAATAGTTAGGCTCCTGCCAATGATAAAATTAAATACCAATCAGTACGTGATCGGATGTACAGTCTTCTCCTACATCCCTTCCATAGATTTAGTAGTTCGGCGACACTAACGCTAAAACCCTTCCACTCGGCCCGTGCGGAGTTAACTTGGTGGTATAATACACTCCTCTCTGTACAGAATAAGAGAATACATAATCTACATAAAGTGATCTTCCGAAGTAATGTATACATTTAAAACAGACCACATTACCGCCGTCTATCCACCCAGTGCGAAATCCGAAGCATGTAAAGTGCAGGGGATGGCACGTGCGCGCGCGCGTTTTACCTCTCTTCACAACTGATTTTTCTTAAATGAGGTGCTAAGGTCAAACTAAATTTACTCTATAGCAAATTTGTGTTATTTCGTGCGTAACAGTAAATACTGCATAGCAAGAATATAAAGAAAAAACAAGTCGTAAACCTGGCAATTCTTCCCTTTATGTGACCTCAATTCAAGGCCCCTTTCAGCACAAATACATTTTCTTTTCATTGTGTGACCTAGTTTCTTTAGTTCTGACCCAGGAAAATTCTATAAACTTATTGAATTGTAAGAGAATCATTCCATAAAGTCTGCGCCTTTCAGTCTCATTCATTTTCTGATTATATATGTTCTCAGTGGCGGCCAGTGTGAAAACCAGACTTATTTCCCATTATAAATTAAAAACAAAATACCAAACTCTGTAGATATGTAGCTATTGAGGTTGTTTTCTGTTAGCATGAAAATATGTCTGAAAGACAAAAATATGTATGTGCTTTCCCAGTGCTAAACGCGCGGAGAGAGAACAATAGGAAACCGGTGCTAATGCAGTATGGTGAGGAATTTGGTAGAGACTCCAGTCCAGGTTGAGAAAACCAGTTATAACGGCTGGGGAACCTGACATGCTGACCACATGTAAATACTGGCTAGATTATCGTCCACCTCTGTGATTAACACATATGAATGTAAGACCGCAGTCGACTGGTATGCAAAGGGGTTTCTAGATCTGTTACACCAAGGAGTTTTCTTTAAATCACCGATGTACTGCAGCACAGTGGCATATATGGAGCTGCAATGTAAACGCCAATTGTATAGATCTACAATCTAATTCAACCCAGGAAGTTACTACAGACCTTACGGGCTAAGCCAGTGTCCACCTACGTACAGGAAGTAGATGTTGCTAAACTCATAATAACGGTATTAGTTTGTTTAGGGAGGGGCGGAGGGGGAAGGTTGGCAGTACTTTTTCCAAATGTATGTACTATACATTTAAAAAAAACATAGTTTTTCTTTTACGGCATACAGACTAGTTTTATAGTAAATATGAGAGTCGACACTTTCACACAGGATAGTACAGGTCCGCACGAACTCAGTGACAAGTAGTAACTGTTTTTTTTTCTTTAAGAGGGGGTGGCTTGGACGGTTACAACTTACGACTCTGTACCTGCTGTGTTGCATGCTTCAATTTTATTTAAGGACTTCTCTCAAGAAAATACTGTTAAAATGACAACCCAGTTCCCTATTCCAAACACACAGTAACTTCCTGTGTTGAATCTTACTCGAACCAACGGATCTGTGCTCCTATAGCGCTAACATCGTTCTTAGAAAAGTACACGTCCACGCAATTCCCTCCCACCACGTGAAACAGCCACGGTAACTTATCGAATAGGGCTGTTGTCAAACTTCCCCCAGTGTCATGGCTCTTGAATATTGAATCATGTAAGGTTGGAGTTGAATTGACAACATTGGATTGCAAGTGCAAATAATATCACACAAGAAGGCTAAAAATTGTTAGTAGTGGAAGGGGAGAGAGAGAAGAGAGAGAGCGAACGCAGGGAGGGAAATGATTTACCGAGGGGGGGGGGGCAGAGAAGAAAAAGGAAGTAGGCTATTTTTGAGTTCGCATATCTTACGGGGGCACAGATCCGTTGGACAGACAATACGTGACAATAATTGAAAGTGAGGCTTTAGAGGTGGATAAGATTTTTACTTTTATGCAGGATTGAGGGGTATAAGTGCCGTCCTTTTCACAGTCATCGGGGACAGTCTTACAGAATCAAAAAACTGCCCATGCAACATAGGGTCAAAACTTGATATTTTTCTCAGAAAAAGTAATGGTTTGTATTTTATTTGCGATATATTGATTGTATCGTCAGTAAAAAAAACGAAAACAATTGCATCAATTATTTAACACATGCCCTAAATGGGAATCAGTGACAATGACATTTCGATAATTTTTTATTTACAACAAATCACAGTCGTGTTTCGCCTAGAATTTACGAACTAAAGTTTATCATAATAAAGGAAGCACCTCCTTTTTTAACATTCTAAATAGGTCATAGCATTATTTTGCAGTTGACTGGCTATGTAAGAAATATTGCTACCAGATTGTATATATAGTGCATGAATGTCAACACATAGCGCATGCGGGAGTTAATATAAAAACATTTGTAGTAATTGATTATACCACCAAAAATATAAACCACTGTTTGCACTTTCTTAAATGTATTTTTTCCCAGGTTTTAACATTCCAGAAAAATATAATTGTCATATTTACATCATAGGACCAGAAATGAATTAATATACAGTTTGATGTGTTTCATTTTTTCTCCACTAGAGTGTATTCTTACAATATTGCGTTCCTTTGGCAATAAATAATGTGATCTGGTTGCAGTGATGAACAAGAGAAGCAAATGAAGCGTACCAATCGTTTCTCATTTGGGCCGGGTGGGAGAAGAGTGCCTTTTTATTTACGCACTTTAACAGTACATAATTGGCATACATATTAATCAAATACTATATTTAACGTATTTAAGTCTGGGAAAGTTATTATCTTTTCTTTATTTTCTCGTAAATATGAAAATAAAGTGGGACTATTTCCTGTCACGATCACGAAGGTTACAACAGTTCTTACTTCTAAACAGCGATAAACCACCGATTATCACACCAATGACAACCGATGACCACAGATATACCACCGATGAACAGCGAATAAAACACATATGACCACAATGTGCAAACCACATTGTGTACATTTAATCATATCTATGGCTTCAAACAAATTATGTCCGAATTAGTCTTTTACATATTTAAACCGCGTAAAATAATAAAAAGGACGTTCCCTGGAATTCATCTACGTTAGAGTAATTGATTTAGTTTCCATTAATTATTTGGGTTTGCTTAGCTTTTAGTTTTCCTTGGATTTTAAATCTGATTTAATACGTAACATAAATGACCTCTTCATATCTGTTATTCTATGGAAAATTCAACATGTCTGACGGTTACAACGTAAAATCATATTTCCACTACTTCATTTCATGATACGTTTCGATATTTTGACGATGGTAAAATCCCACAGCTAAATGGTATCATTAACACTTCGTATCACATTGGAAAAAGCCCAAAGGAAAACTATAATGTGGCTTTTATAGACTATTCGAAAGCCTTCGATTTGGTCAACAGAGAACTGCTTATAGACAAGCTTGAGGAGCTAATCGACAAATCAAGTACAACTATACTAATATCAAACATCCTGGGCTAATAATTATGTCCAAATAGATGACGGGGTGGGCAATCGGGTGGCACCAAACGAATGTGTACTCCAGGGCGACCCACTAAGTCCAATTTTTTGTTACGTGTGACGTGGCGAACGAAATAACAGGAGCCAACATCTATATTTACGCCGATGACCATGGCTATCGCAACGGAAGACATAAACTCTCTACAGACAGCGATAGATATTCTAAGCGGCTGGGCAGAGGAGAAATGACATAAAGATAAATGAAGAGAAGACAGAAATGATAGTGTTTAGGAAAGGCGGCAGGACTGACCGAAGCGGAAAAAAAAATGAAATGTAATGGGAAAATCCTCAACAGAATTAACAACTTTAAATAATTTAGGCCTCACGATACAAACAACACGGAAGAGCTTCAGGCTAACATATCAGATCAAGAGCTGTGGCAGCAATAAGGGCAGTGAATGAAATTAGGAACATCAGGTTACTGTCAATCAGCACCGCTATGGACTTGTTCAGATTGAAGGTACTACCCGTACTTGTGTATGGACTCGACTTGATTGATACCTCACATATAAGCAACTGGAAGATATGGAGAAAGTGAAGTCATGATACCTCAAGAGACTCTTAGGAGTATCACCGAGTACGAGATCGAGGCTGGTTTACGAACTCACCAGAGAGACGTTTTTAATAGAAGATCTGCGGACAACACTACTCCTACCGTCTAGTAAGGCCTACAATGTACTCTTGCAAGACCTGCAAGAGAAGAAGAAGGACATACCATCATCATTCTATGCGACCTGTGCGATGCAAGACAGACGATGGACAGAATCGAACTGTGAAATGCGTCATGTCACTACCAGGCTGGCAGTCCATGGCTTCCATCACAAGATATGCTGCAACAAGACATTTCATGAACCTAATGACATGTGGCATATGTGTTTTGTGTTCACAAAAATGTGGAAAAGTACCATATTCTGAATTGTAAACTTACTTACTCACTGGCACTTATGGGAACCCGAAGGTTCATGGCCGCGCGCGGACATAAGCTCTCCATTACATCCCTATCCTGAGCCAATGCTTTCCAATCATTCCCTGTATAATCTGCTTCCTCAAATCATAGTTAATGTTGTTCTCCCACCTCATTCTTGGCCTACCAACTGGGCGTTTTTCCCTCTGGCTTTCCTACAAGAAGCTTCATGCACGTCTTTCATTCCCCATACGCGCAACATGTCCTGCCCATCGCAGTCTACGAGAACTTAACTGTTCTTATTGTAAAAAACGACTTTAAATCAATCAGTGCTTATAGCAAAGACAATTAAGCACTTCACATGTAATATCTGCACAGTCTGTGCGCATTTCTCCTTTATTATTAACACTTCGTAATACTTTAAATTACATCAAAAATGACATAAGTCGCGTAAAGTAAAAAGCTGGTCTTGTACAACCCCACCCTCATTTGTTTTCAAACATCCGCGTTTACATTAAATATATAAATATTTTAAAATAACTATATTTAAATAATGATTTGTGAGTACACAGCTTAAACTTATATTCGTTAAATAGTCCTAACAAATGACACTCTTGATTTCCCAAATTCTCTAGATAAATTGGAAATCACTCGTGACATTACTTATGATAAGTGTAGGTGTACCTACCAAGGCGTTAATATTAACATAAAATATTTGATATAGTTATGTCATTTTTGATTAATTAAAATAATAATGCATGTTTACATTTACTAATAATCTGGAATGAGAGATGTGACTACATGTTCAGGAGGGTTGTAACAGATGAATGCTCTCCAGCGAGTAACATTGGTAGAAAATTGTAACCTTTAATAATTAGTTTATATTAAAATTAGAAAAAAAAAGAAGATGAGTGAGGAACTTATTTACTCGTACTCTTCATGTTATGAATAACCATCAGCTAAAATAATGCCAAAAGACTTTAAAACTTTAAACAAACATCTAAAAAATCTCCATAATGCATTCTATAAAGCGTTTCAAGAACTTTCTTCCTACAGTTCTTAAAATAATTTTAATCCAAACCTTAGTGATGCCGCATTTTGACTGCTGCGATGTTCTGTTAACTGACATAAGTGATGGACTGTCAGACAAACTGCAGCGTGCTCATAATATGTGTATCAGATTTCAGATTCGTATTAAATATCCGAAAATATTATCACATTTCTCCATTTTTCCACGAATTGTCAGGGCTACACCAGCAGTTACAGTTGGTTTTCTCAACGTGGAGCCGCTACTTAATATAGCTACCTAAATTCCTACGATGCTGGTTGCTAATTTAAAATACTATCACCTCCATCATCAGTTACACTCCAACATAAATGTATTACCTGTATTTTTATGATTATGGTCTAATACAATTTAAAACTAACAATGTCTAATATAATATAAAGTGACGTGTTATTTATGGTTGAATTTCGACCACTTGGCGAACACTAGTTTATATCAATGAGAAAGAAGACAGATGTCATCTGCATCATCAAGGTCTTCCAGTGTTTCCCCCGGTTCTATTAGTTAATTTCAATGACTATTTAACTCATGCCCCAAATGACAGTCAATAACCAATCACATTTCAATGAATTTTGATTTACAATCACAGTCGTGTTTCACCTGGAATGTATCAAATAAGTATCATATTAAAGAAAGCTCTTCCTTTTTAATATTCTGAACTGGCCAAAGCATTATTTTGCAGTGACTGACTCTCTAGCACTGTCAGTTATTGATGTTGCGGTATCGACATTTTTGGGGTCATGGCCCGATCTTTTTAGTGCTTATCTTGAGTATTTTTGTAGTTTATGTTCTGAGCTGAAAGAATGCTCTTCTCCCAGCTGGTTTCTGAGGTGTTCTTGTTGATGTGAAAATATATTCTTCTTGTGTTTGCTTCTTGGTCTTAAAGGCGTTCTTGAAGTAGACTTTTAATTTATTAAGGACCTGAATTGACCAGATTTATAAGGATAAGTGGTTTTTAGGAGTTCTGGATTCATGAGGATTTTTGATAGGAGGGATAGGAGTTGATGAGTTAGATTTTCAGGATTTGTAGAAGTAGGAGATGTTGGAATGTTCATTTTTAGTGCTGAAGTAATGACCTCTGGTGTTTGAGGCTTTGATATTATTTTTTTAGTCTTCGATGTATGTTGCGGTCTTGAACTTGTGTATTTCTTATAGATTGGGCATTGTATGTAACTTGCAGCATGATTTTCGTTGCAGTTAATGCATTTTAAGGTGATTTCAGTGCATTCTTGAACTTCATGATTGCCTGCACATCTGATGTATTTCTGAATTCTAAAACAACATATTGCTAAATGTCCAAGGCCTAGACAATTGTAGCACTGGATTCCTCCTGCAGGTGTTTTGTATGTCTCTAGTTTGAGTTTTACATTGAAGATAACTATGAGTTGAGCGATTTTTGTCTTGAAATGTTCATATTCGCGGAAGGTCAGAATCCAAACTGGAATAGCAGTCTTGATTCGCGATCCGTTTTGGTAGCTAGTTTTTTGAAGTTGTCTTACAGAGATGATTGGATAGTCCTTGTCTTTAAGTTCTTGCAGAATTTCATCCGCTGTTATTTTTGTTGGAAGTCCTTTAAGTGTGATTGTTTGTGATCTTATTGCTCTTTTGTAGAGATGCGTATGAAACGGTGTTTGAATGTCTTCAAATACACGCTTAGCGTGTTCATATGAGGATTTAGTTTTGCGAAGATTTTTAGTTGGTCTTTGGTGTACTTCATTGTGATGTCTTATTCTTTTCCTGCAGTAATGTGAGTTTAATTTGTAAGCATTCAGGTTGCTAACGTCGGCAACGATAGGCGGTGGTAAGTCTGGAAGTTTCTGTAGAGATATAAATCTATTTTATTTATCTCTATCGTATTTGTTTTGTCTATGGTGACATTTTTGGTCGTGTGTTTTGCTTTAGGATGAATTAATTCTCCGTCCTTTTTAATGACTTGTAGTTTTCAGTTTCTTTAGGTAAGTTTGGTTTCTTCGTTTCCTTTCCAGTCGTTACATTTTGGAAGCTGATTCTTGCCGTCTGCATTGCTGATGTCCAGCTTCCACGTCTCCAGCTCTCTTCTGGTCTTGCTCTGCTCTCGGTCTTAGAATCATTCGGAAGAGAAAGAATGAGAATGACTCTCTAAGAAATACGGCTACAAGATTGTATATATAGTGCACGAATGTATACATATACTGCTTGCGGGGTTATAATAGAAAAACATTCGTAGTAATTGATTATACCACAATAAAAGAAACCGCTGTTAGCACTTTCTTAAACTATTATTTCCCAGGAATTTACGTTCCAGAAAAATATAATTTACGTCATAGGACAACAGAAATGAATTAATAATATTAATAAATGAAAAAGCGTACAAGTTGTGCATGGAACTAACTAAGTTTAGAGTGTTTCTACACTTCGTTTTCACAGTGTTATTAACTGCATGCCTCAATTATTGACGGGTAGATTTTTACATGTTGTAATATGGCAACGATTACAAGATTGTTCGCAGAGTTCACATACACATGTTGAGTTGGGGTCGTGGTAGGTCTTCACATTACATACTTTGTGGTGGTATCCATGCGTTGCTAGGGAATTTACAAAGTGGCGTAGGCCCTGGTTGATTTCCATCCATGTTCTATTTAGCATTGCTTCTGGTAATTAATTAATTAATAACCTATAATGTTGGTTATAAACAGTTTGAAGTGTTTCATTTTTCTCCACTAGGGTACATTCTTTTAATATTGCATCCTTTAGCAATAAATAATATGATCTGGTTGCAGTGATGAACGATTGAAGCATAACAAGCGTGTGTCATTTGTTTTCAAACATCGCCGTTTACATTAAATATATAAATATTTTAAAATAACTATATTTAAATAATGATTTGTGAGTAAACATCTTAATTTTATTCGTTAAATATTCTTAACAAATGCCACTCTTGATTTCCAAATTCTCTAGATAAATTCACTCCTCACTTCGCGAGTCGTGAATTTGTCGATAATTTTGAAATCACTCGTGGCATTACTTATGAATATGTATGCACATTTTCATTCGGTACTCGCGTTCCACAGGTTTGGAACTCTCGCTATAACTATGTAGACATTTCTGAAAGTCACATGATTATAAGGAATGCAGAAGAATAACAACAATAAGATATTGTCTTGCCACATATAGTCCTACACAATGGCCAAATTAGGGATCTCAGCATAGAGTCAGCCTACATGGAATTTACTTCCTTTTGTCCTGTGTATCCGGTTTGGACACAGTATTCACGGAAACACTGGCTTGTAAACTCTTGCAACGTTGCGTATATGTGCTGGCGATAATGTGTGTAATCTAAAACCAACCACAGACCTCACTGATAAAGTCACGTGGAGTGTCCATCTGTGTCAAGTTACTACAGTTTATGAAATTTGTGAAACATTGTGTTTGTGTTGTGTAAATGAATGTTTGTGTGTTAAGGTTTTCCTGGAGATACGTAAGTACTCATTTATTAGAAAAACTTAAAAATGTCTACTTCCTAGACTGCAGTGCGTATGTGAATCTTACTTACTTACTTACTTACTTACTCACTGGCACTATAGAACCTGTAGGTTCATGGCCGCGCGGACATAAGCTCTCCATACATCCCTATCTGAGCTAATGCTTTCCAATCATTCTCTGTATAATCTACTTCCCTCAAATCATAGTTAATGTTATTCTCCCACCTCATTCTTGGTCTACCAACTGGGCGTTTTCCCTCTGGCTTTAGCTACGAAGAAGCTTCCATTCAAGTCTTTCAATCCCCATACGTTGCAACATGTCCTGCCCATCGCAGTCTACGAGACTTAACTGTTCTTATATATCTGACTTCCTATAAAGACCATGTAGTTCATTGTTATGTAGTCTTCTCCATTCACCTGTCTGTTCATCTCTCTTTGGTCCAAAAATTTTCCTAAGTACTTTATTCTCGAATACTCGTAATCTCCTTTCCTCCCTTAAAGTAAGAGTCCATGTTTCTCACCCATATAATATAACTGGTAGAATAATAGTTTTATATATTTTCAGTTTAACGTTTTTTGAAAGGAGTTGGGACATCAAGAGTCTCTGCTATGCATAATAGCACGCATTTCCAGAATTGAGCCTATGTTTAATTTCTTTGTGCGTCTCATTCCTATTTGTGATTATTGTTCCTAGGTATTTGAATTCAGTCCACTTCCTTAAAATTTCCCTCATTTGTCATTAGCTGTTCATTTCCATTATATAATGCATTTGTATGTGTGACCCATATATTTAGTTTTATTGATATTTTCTTCTATTTACTCAATAGTGTGTACGTGTTGTCCTTTAGTATCTCCTCGCTATCGGCCAATAGTACTATATCATCAGCATAAACTAATCAGAGTATGTGAATCACAGTGGAAAATGAAAAAATATTTTTTTTACTCTGCTGCGACAATAGGGCTCAATTCTGCGAAATGCATGCTAATATGCATTACAGGGACTTTTGTCGTCCCAACTCCTTTCAAAAAAACATTAACATGAAAATATATTAAATTGTTATTCTCCCAGTTATAAGCTATTATGTCCACGCCTGCTAGCGATCCTTCGAGGTTGTGCGCTGCAACTTTGTCATGCAGCGGCCCGGATCTTTCGTATTCCCATCGGTCGCGCGACATACTTCTAGGTGAGGTTTTTTTCATAGACGTTTTCCTCACCTGTAAGACAAATCTCAGCGACCGCCTTAGGGCTCAACGGTCCCAGAAAATCATCCGAGCCATCATCATCATCATCATCATCATAATCATCATACTTCACCTGTGTCAGGCAAAGCAACGGGAACGCTACCAGATCTATTAATGCCCTAGATAAAGCTGAAAAAGCATGGCATGAAAATGCTATCGATTGCCAGGTGGAAAGACCTGCCCTACGGCGGCCAGAATTACTATGGAGGAATGATGTAGAAGTGAACGTCGAAATATGGACTCTTATTTTATGGGAGGAAAGGAGATTATGAGTATTCTGAAAATAAAGTTCTTAGGATATTTTTTGTACCAAAAGAGAGCATGAACAGTCGAATGCCGAGAAGACTACGTAAGTGAAGCACACATGGATATGTATAGGCGAAGGCAGATATAATAAGAACAGCTAAGCCTATCGTAGACGGCGATGGGCTAGGACAATGTTGGGCGCACGGTATGAATGAATGAAAGATGTGCCCATAGAAGCTTCTATGGCGATAGAAAAACTCAGAGAAAGTGGTCCATTTGGTAGATCAAAGCGAAGGAAGTGGTGCGAGAAAACATTAACCATGATTTGAAGGAAAAAATTATACAGGGGATGATTGGAAAATATTAGCCTCAAGATGAGAAATGTAATGGAGAGCTTGTTATCACGACGGCCATGAACCTACGGGCTTCGATTAGCCTGGCAGTGAGTTAGTTACTAGCTAAGGACAGTGACTTTTTGTTAAAGTAAATAGCAGTTATATTATTACCTCGTAATAGTAAAAATTTCTGCGAAGAATATTTTCGCGATTACTTCTTATGATATAATTTTCAGTTTCCTAACTGTTGAAGTTGGGTAGTCGGTGTTTTTGTTGTCTGCTTTCTAGGCGACTTAGGACTGAATGATTGGCATAATCCTTGTCCCCTCGCCCACAGAAAAAGTTTAAAAAACCATTTCTAAAATATAATTCATAATTAAAAGAAATTAGATAAAAATATATTAATAAGATAAAGCTGAAGAGATACAATAAATTCCAATCTAGTGGTAAGATTATAATTTCTAAATCGTGCTGAAGTAAGTCGACACGTCAATCACATACTTCCTCTCACGCACTTAAATTAACTCACTGCCATTATCGAACCTGTCGGTTCATGGCCGCACTGACATAAGCTTATCCATACATTCCTATCTTGAGCTTGAGACTCGATCCGGCGCAATTCCCCTAATCTCTGTGCGTGAGGTATATTGCATTAAATCAGGAGCCTTCCCAAACTACGGCCCGCGGGCCACCATCAGGCCCGCCATGGTTTTTCGTTATGGCCCGCGTCGTAAGCTGAGGAAATTAATTTTATTTTTTTTTTAGATTTAAACTGTAACATCTATTTTGGACATCCCCTGTGCTAAATTCATCTCTTTGGAATGTGGATTTGAGGTGTCACCTCTTTTCTTGACATAGTAATAGAGATGGTTCATTCCTTATTTACCGTTTTCCCCCACTCCAAACTTTGAAACATTAATTGTTTCGCTTTGTTATATTGTCAATCCAACAGTATCCTGTGCACGGACTAGTTGTACAAATAGTGTTAAAGTCAGAAAAATACTTAAAAAAAAGGCAAAGTTGATTCCGAATGTAGGGAGTTTAATTAATCCTGTGACCAGCAATTACTTCGTTGTGAAGGAGCATGGAAACAAAATGTTATTTGTTATTTGTCCTTATGTTATTGCAGTTGTGAAAGAATATAACATTACAATACATTACCAAATAAAGCATCGCCATTTTGATAACTTTGATGGAGATGAGCGTACTGAAAAAGCGAACGAGCTCCTTTCTAAAGTTACGGCTCAACAGCAGTTATTAATTCAGGGTGGTGGTGTAAGACAAAGAAATGTTACCGAAGTGTTATGAAGTTTCGAAACTAATTGCTGAAAACGGAAAACAGTTTTCTGATGGCGAATTTGTGAAAAGGTGTCTGATAGCTGTTGCCAAGAAGTTGTTCCGGCCCGCGATCAATTGCACAATCAGTTATTGGTCCGGCCCATTAAAAAGTTTGGGCGGCCCTGCATTAAATCATTCGGTCACCGGCGCAGGACCTATTACTCGACCTTCGGGTTTCAATGAGAAAAAACTGGGAACTAAATGAATATGTTAAGGTAGAGTGGGGGTTGGAGGTAGTAGACATAGACCCTTGTCTTACATTGCAGTGACATGGCAATGACAGTGTTTATTTTCCGTTAGTCGTGTATAGTCAGTTATTAGTGACGATGCCAAGTCCGAAAGTTCGATCCTACGTATTCACAGTATATAAACATTAAGTCTGACAGACAGTAGTTGGAAATCAGTACTGATTTAATTTCTTTCTTCGTAACAGGCCTACCACTATATTTTGCCACTTATACCACTTACCCAATCACTCGCTTGTACCAACGGTGGAAGGAGACACTTTCCCATCTTCACCACTAGCGCGCCTTTGTTCCCCGCACCGGCTAAAAAGTTAACGCGGTCGAGTAATAGGCCCTTTATAATGTCCTAACATTCCATGTTCCTAGGAATATGTCCCTGTGTTTGAGCCTTTAGCATGAATTACCTGAAATAACCCAGTCCGGAGATGTTTTTTTCTAATGCCACCAGGTTGTTTTTTTATGACATTTCTGGCTTTCTCCCCTGGCATTGGCGGAATTGTAATCCATTTCTTATGTTGGGGAACCTGGAAGGCGGAGTTGCGTTACTCCGATGATATCCATCCGTAGTAATTCAGCCCGAGGGCAGTCTTTCACTGCAATCGTAGCATTTTCATGCTGTGCTTTGCAGCTTTACTAGGGACTTATAGATGTGGTAGCTTCCCGTTGCTTTCCACACTAGTGAAGGATAATGATGATGATGATGATGATGATAAGGATGATGATGATGGCCGGATGATTTTCGGGGACCGTTGGGCCCTAAGCTTCCTGACATTTGTCTTACAGCTGAGGAAAAACCCCGAAGAAACCTCACTCAGGAGCCTGTCCCGACCGGAATCGAACCGGGCCCGCTGCGTGATAAGGCAGCACGCTACCTCGAGACCACAGCGGTGGACCACCGATGATTGATGGGTGATAAATGATAATGAAGCGCCAGGAGAGTTTTTAACCTAAACTTAACCTAAATTCCAGACCATGGGCAACCACAGGAATAATTCCATTTTAGAAAAAAAAAATCCTATGGTCTGACCGGGAATCGAACCCGGGACCTCATGAACAGTAGTCAGTAACGCTGACCACTAGCCCATGAGGCTGGTCGCGCGGAGAAATGAATGGGGGAGTATTTTACCTCCCGAAAATTTTATCCCACTTGAACTCATGTCCGCGTTTCTTGAAAGTTGTATTTTTATGGTGAAAGATTGTCACTGTTTCGACCAAGGCACTTTTTTCATCTGGCTTATCGCTTCCGACCTGTCTGGTATGGATAACGCTTTCGGTAGCAATTCTACCGCTGGTATAGTTCTTGGGATCATTTAAGCACGGAAGCTCTTCCACCACGACAAAATAAATGACCCACGAGGGACTTCCTATACTAACAGATTTACTAAAATTAACTAGGTCTCTCTGTTTATGAATTTCTTCTTTTCTTCTTCCTTTCGCCAGTCCAGTGGACTAGTAGGTAACATAGTCTTTCTACCGTGCAGTTCTGGCTTCTTTAGCCGCTTTTGCGGGGTCTACAATGTATGGTGCGGTAAGAGGGGAGAGCGAGTTGCAGGTACTACCCGTAAATTAACATGTTTATTTATTTCCATTCTTCCCTCCTGTTAAATTAAAAAAAAACTTTAGGTCTGAGAGGCTGGTACAAATAATTCCATAATTTAAGATAAATTAAAATGTTATTTATTCCTATAAAACTACAATTCCATTATTATTCATAATATGGTGTTGTATAATTATAATTAATATTTTTGCCACAAAACGATGGTGAATTTGATATTAGTACCAGAAAAAATCGAAAAGTATTAGATGCCGTTAGTTGTTCTACACTAAGGTCGCTTGTGGCATGTGTCCACTTTCTCCTCTGGTTCCTCTGCGGTACTACCAGTAACTACTCTCAGTTAAGAAATAGTATATTACGATGCAAGGTTGGGAAGTGGTATTTACAGACATCGGGAAAATGTTTAAAAAACCAAGCGAGAGCGAGGTTTTTAATTTCCGAGAATCTGTGTGAAACACTTCACAAACGTGCGTTGTACATTATTTTTTGCGCGATGATGTTTTCAAATAATAAATAATAGTAAAATAATAACATCTTTGTTGGAAATATGTGCGTTCATTATAAACAATTTAGTAACGTTAATAGTGTGAGCACTGTTTATTAGTTGAAAGTGCAGGAGGCCTGTGATACCATTATTATTAATAAAATGGCCGCAAGTACGTATTTATTGTTTTTATTTGTTTCAAATAAAGTTCAGTTCATTTAAGATACAGTAATTTGTTTCGTAGAATGTATATTAACACTATCTTTTGGATATTTTCTGTATATACATTGTACGTAGTATACATAGAGGGCAGTGGTTTTTACTTTCCGCACGTGAATGTAAATGTAATATTACAGTATAGTTATTTAGGTTGGCAATCCCGAAATGTAGGAAGTTGAACTTTCAATCATGGTCGCCATCGTTGTATTTTATTATTATTGTTATTATTATTATTATAATAAGGTTTTCCCAGCTGTAAGACAAATGTCAGGAAGCTTAGGGCTCAACGGTCCCTGAAATCATCCGGCCGTCATCATCATCCTTCACCGGTGTGGAAAGCAACGGGAAGCTACCAATACCTCCCTAGCAAAGCATAGCATGAGAATGCTATGATTGCAGTGAAAGACCTACCCTCGGGCAGAATTACTATGGATGGATGGGTTAATAAGAAATGTTTTTTGTATTGCTACTAGTTCCTCCCGCACTCGGCAATGTCCCTTCCTGCCACGCACCAAGACGGCTACAGTTATCAGAACTGGACTGTAGTTACAAAGTTCGTGGATTGAAACCCCAGCCAAGGTCGATAAATTAAACATTTGCCCACCTTTTCTTGGGTTTCAATCCGCGAACTTTTTTTTTATCCAACTGTCCGTGTTTCTTGACGGTTGTATTTTACGGTAAAAGATCATTTCGATCAAGATACTTTTTCGTCTGGCTTATCGCCTTCGACCTGTCCTGTTCGGGAGCAATGTTACCGCTGTCATAGTTCTTAGGATCATTTAAACCGTGGGTCCGGTGACGTAGATTTATGTTATGTAATTTCTCATTAGTCGTGCGCAGTAGGGTGCGGTATCTTGCCTTGGTGTAGAACTACGAGAGTTGTATTAGTCCTCATGGGGGAAAATGTTTCATGGAATTTCAACCAGTACGGAACCGGTGTCCAGACATCATCGCTACAATAGAATAAACAGCCCCAGGTTGAGAAAACCAGATACAATGGCTGGGGGATTGCTAGAGTCAATTTTTTTAATTTCCTGTTTCAGGTAATTCCCTCTCTTCTAATTGTAGGATTTTTCTGATTTTTTTGGAAATACCAAACTCGATTTATTTAATAGCATATATTGAGTTTCGTTGAGAAACATCGAAAATTGCAACAACTAGAGCTATTTTTAAATGTTCTTAAAGGTGATCTCAAACAACTTCTTCTTCTCTCTCTTCTCACGGATTAGGTCTTGCCTGTTCCGATCTCACATCTGTTCAGGTCGTCGCTTTCTTGGTCTTCCTACTGATCTTCGTCCCCCAGGATTATACATCAGTGTTATATTTGATATCCTATTCTCTCATTATTTGCAGATGCTCTATCCATTGTTTCCGTGTCCTTCTATTTGTTGAAGAAGTGGGTAGTACTTTCAGTTCCTCTCTAATAATTGTTCTTCCCTTGTACAACCTTTCACAGCCCGTAGGAAGCTCATTTCCGCTGCCTGAATTTTACTTTTTTCTTTTTCCTTCAGGACCCATGCCTCACTTCCATACATCACCACTGGTAGTGCCATCGTTGAGTAAAATCTTAAAACTAATGGTCCAATTTTGCTGGTTAATGAACTCGGCCTTATTTTTTTTCTTAATTAAGCAATATGCATGGGACATGGAAGCTTCTCGTAGGAAAACAAGGAAAGTACCCAGTTAGTAGACCAAGAACGAGGTGGAGAATAAACACTATGATTTGAGGGAAGTAGATTATACAAGGGATGATTGGAAAACATTAGCTCAGGACACAGATGTGTGGAAAGCTTATATCCGTGCAGCTATGAAATTACGGGTTGATGATGCCAGTGAGTTTTATATATAAGTGTCCCATTCAAACCTCCCACATTTTATTAATCATAACTAACAAAGTATGCGGAATTATAAAATGAGGTCGGTATTAAACGAACAGAAACTCAAAGAGTTTACATTGCCACACACTAAAACATCTCTATATGTGCACCATTAGTAGCATGAACAATATCAAGTCTGTATTCGATTTCGTGCCACGTTCTGTCCAACATGTCCATTGGTACTGTTACAATTGTGTCAAGGATACGGGTTCGTAAATCATGAAGGTCGCAAACACACTGTCTTTTATATACCTCCAGGGAAAGAAGTTCAGTGGAGTGATGTCTGGCGAACGTGGTGGCCATTTTTTTATGTCATTATTGTTCAACATGCGACAGATGAATTAACTGCTATAATGAAAATAAAAATTCTTTTGAGTTTCTCTTTCCTTTAATACCAACCTCATCTCATAATTCCGCATACTTTGAGAGTTATGATTAATTAAAATGTGGGAGTTTGAATATATATATATATATATATATATATAATCCACCGCTGTGGTCTCGAGGTAGCGTGCTGCCTTGTCACGCAGCGGGCCCGGGTTCGATCCCCGGTCGGGGCAGTTTTTCTGGGTGAGGTTTTTATCGGGGTTTTTCCCACCTGTAAGACAAATGTCAGGAAAACTTTAAGTCCCAAACGGTCCCGAAATCATATGGCCATCATCCTTATCATTATCATAATCATCAACCATCATCCTTCACCGGTGTGGAAAGCAACGGGAAGCTACCATACCTCACAATTCCCTAGTAAAGCTGCAAGCATAGCATGAAAATGCAGAATTACTATGGATGGATAATATATTATATATATATATATATATATATATATATGCGATATATTCCATTGCCTTAACTACTCGGTTTAACTTATCACTTTATAGACTTTATAGGTAGCCACACGCCAGTGGGCCTTACAGCGACCATGACCTGTTGGGAGAGGGAACTATGGAACACACAGAAAGTTTATGACCACACAGGAGACGAAGAGCGTCCCCGATTGTGTGATCAGCTTAATGTCGGGTCTCTCTCCGAGACATCGTAACATGAAGACGAAACAAACTATTCACACACACTATTCATACCAAACATGGCGAATATGAAATTATGATTATGATGGCCAATGATTTTGGGATCGTTTGGGTCTTACTAGTTTCCAAAAAAATTGTGTCCTATAGGTGAGAGAACCCCCGAAACCGGGGATCGAATCCGGACCCGCTGTGTACGTTTGCAGCGACTCTACCTCAAAGCCACATCAGTGTACATATATGTATATATAGAAATAAAACAATATAACTTAGTGATAATTCCTCTTAAAGTCAGTAAAAATTCTGTTTTTTTATTCTATACCGCAGGTTGTCATTCCAACATTTCTGGTTTTGTTCTCTCCTGGCATTGACTTAATTGTAACCCACTTCTGAAGTAGGGCGCCTAGAAGACGTTAACCCCCGACTATTTAACTCATGCCCCAAATGGGAGTCAATGACCAATCACATTTCAATTTTTTTATTTACAACCAATCACAGTCGTGTTTGGCCTAGAATTTACCAACTAAAGTTTATCATAATAAAGAAAGCACCTCCTTTTTAACATTCTGAATAGGCCATAGCATTATTTTCTGTGACTGACTCCATAAGAAATAGGACTACCAGATTGTATATATAGTGCATCAATGTCAACACATAGCGTATGCGGGAGTTAATATAATATAAAAACATTTGTAGCAAGTGATTATACCACCAAAAAAAAAAAAACACTGTTTGCACTTTCTTAAATGTATTTTTTCCCAGGTAATTCCAGAAAAATATTGTCATATGTACATCATAGGACATCAGAAATAAATTAATATTACAGTTTGATGTGTTTCATTTTTTCTCCACTAGAGTGCATTCTTTCAATATTGCGTTCCTTTGGCAATAAATAATATGATCTGGTTGCAGTGATTAACAAAAGAAGCAAATGATGCGTACCAATCGTTTCTCATTTGTTTTCAACATCGCCGTTTACATTAAATATATAAACATTTTAAAATAACTATATTTAAATAATGATTTGTGAGTAAACAGCTTAATTTTATTCGTTAAATAGTCCTAACAAATGCCACTCTTGATTTCCAAATTCTCCAGATAAATTCACTCCTCACTTCGTGAGTCGTGAATTTATCGATAATTTGGAAATCACTCGTGACATTACTTATGATTATATGATAGAATATAAATGATAATGAAGTGCCAGGAGAGTTATTAACCTAAACTTAACCTAAATTCGAGATCATGGGTAACCATAGGAATAATTCCCTTTAAGGAAAAATTACTATGGTTTGACCGGGAATCAGAGCCGGGACCTCATGAACAGGTCAGAAACACTAGCCACTAGCCCACGAGGCTGATCTGGTGTGTATATTTGTCCGATTAAAATCACAAGTAGGTAATACTAGTAAACGCAATGAAAGAGTAACAAAAACATACCAAATTGATACAAACTAGTGATTCGCTCATAAAAAAAGATCATCATGAGGGTTGACACATCAAGTGCAAGAATACAAAAAATAGACCTCAAGCTCTACTTTATTTACTCGCATCTGAACGTGGTGTCTATAGTAACATTTTGTGACGTCATCCACAGCTGACGAGACACTGGTAAAAATACGTATTAAAGGAGATAAAACAAAATTAGCTGCTCATTCAACAGTACAACGTCTGCAATTTTTATGTTTTTAAATTTCAAGTTGTCACAAAAAACACACACAGACAATTTGAAGTTTTGGAGCGAGTTGAAAGTTTAAAACATAGAAGTAATACATTAAAACATGTTCAATCCGGAACGTGAATAATGCGCAAATCTGACAATGTGAAGAAATTTATTAGTCCCGGCGAAATAATATTAATTTTACGTGTATTTATTTTGCATAAAACGGAATCTGTCCAACGCGGAAATGGAAGGATATTTTTACACAATTCGTGAAAAAAGAAATTTATAAAGCCGAAAGACAGAGAAATAAATTAGTTTCCACTTCATTGAATTCCCGTTAGGCAAAAAATAAAAAATAAGGAATGATTCCTGCTGCCGGGTGAATTACAGATTCTATATGTACCTGAAATTATATTTCTGCCTCACTGCATACCCGTTATGCGAAATAAAGATACCTGTCTTAAAAATAACCATTGCACTGTAAAATCTTAAATTAGTTTAAGTTCTTTCAGAGGTAGCGTTCTGAATTTACGAAATAAAGATGGCTAAAACGTACGTATCATTGTCATTAAACAAAAAAGTGAAAGTGATTGAAGATAAATCTCTAAATTTCCGTACCGATGTTCCAAAGTCAAGTTCTAGCTATTGGTAAATCCCTATGGAATAACAATTTCGAGGCATCTTCAGGTTGGCTGGATAGTTTTAAAAGACGACACAATATGTGAGGAATTAAATTTGCGGGGAATCAAAGGATGTGGACGAAAGTGTAGTTAGTGAGCGGAAACTGAAACTGCATACTTTCATTTCAGGATACGCGCCTAAGAGACATTTTTAACCCTGACGAAACGGGAATTTTTCTCGCGCGTTACCGTGGAAGTCGCTCATACATACTATACTTCACTTTTCAAAGGCAGCGGAACTACAATTAATCTAAGGTACGTAAAAAGACATGTACGGTACTCTATAATCTAAGGTTATTAATAAGTTTTAGTTTTTTATAATGCGGAATTTTGTCTAATGTGGAAAAAAATTGGTCCCGTGCGATTCCGTTTTGAGCAAGTTTTACTGCATTTTTTATTTTCGTTATCTCAGTCAAATATTCAATTTATTCAATAATTCGTCGACGTTTCGATCTCCTTGTGTGAGATAAAAAAAGAACAAAATAAAGTATTGAATGAACAAAATGATTTAAATGAATGGTGTGATACATACGATTCTTCGATAAAATATTTTTGATCATAAAATTGAAATTTTGATTTCGTAAATTTAAATCTATTAATAAAAAACAAAAAATTGGCTTGGTAATGGTATATATGTAATATAAACAATCCATACAAATTGGATAAATATTAATATTTGGCTAATGGAATTATCGAATACATGTAAACTTTAAGGATATTTATTGTAAGGAGTATGATTTATTTGTGCGTTGGATGGAAGAGAAAATTATGAAAAGTATAAATGATAGTGTGCAACTTACAAATAGTGATTCTCTAATTATTGTCGGAAGTGTCAATTTCACTGGATCTTTTAATGCAGACAATTTTTATTTCAATAATAAGAATTAATGTCTTGAGAATGTTCTCACATAAGCAGATCGAAACTTTGACGGGTTATTGAATAAATTAAATATTTTACTGAGATAACGAAAAAAAATATTTACTACTATTAATTTAACTACTCCCAGGGAATAATATAAATACATATTCAATAGTTAGTAAATAAAATAAACGAATGTATTAATAAATCACAATAGGTATCAATTTTTCTAAAATTAATTGCAAATCACAATTGAGGTTATTTATCAATACTTTTAAAATGCATGACGATACACCGTTAAGGTGTAGTAAATGTTTTAAAAATATTAAAATAAATACCTGATGTATCAGTCGTCCTGAGTTATAATGAATTTCTGTTTAAAATTTTCCTCAATTATAGTCTGAGCAACGGATCTGTGCCCCCGTAAGATATGCGAACTAAAAACTAATTCCTTTTCTACCTCGGTAAATCATTTCCATACCTTCATTCCTATCTCTCTCTTTTCTTTCGCCCCTCCCACTACTCAATATTTTGAGTCTTCTTGGGAGACAGATATTTGCACTTGCAGTCCTGTGTTGTTAACTCAACATGAACACTGTAGCACGGAGCGGTGAAAAAAATATTACTAAGCAAATAATAAAAGTCAATCAGCGTCATTAGACCTACTTAAATATGAAGAAGTAATAATTAATCTTACATTATTCAATATTCAAGATCCATGACACTGTTTGGGGGAAGTTTGACAACATCCCTACTCGGAAAATGATCGTACTGCTGGTGGGAAGGAAGTGAGTGGAATAGTGTGAGTATAGGCGTTAACTTTTCTAAGAACGACAGCAGTGCTTAAGGGGCACAGATCCGTTGGTCCGACAATTACTTAAAACCATGTGTTAACTGATGGACGAAATTTTTAAACAGAAATCCAATTTAATTTAGGACGATTGATATATCAGGTACTTATTTTAATATTTTAAAAAATGCATTACAAAATGAAGTAAAATTATGAGCTCTTTCTTAATAAATAAGGTAGAGCTTGTGGTCCGTTTTTTAAAATTGTGTTACTTGCGCCTGATGTGTCAAACCTGATGATGTTTTGTTTAAGAGCGAAACACGTGTCGGTATCAATGTGGGTATGCATTTTTTGACATAATATTATTACTTTTACTAGTATTTGGGATTTAAATTGGACAAATCTGCATCTCAGATTGTTCACTAACTTTTAGCAGAATTATCACTAAGATAGGCTTATATTGTTTTATTTTTATTTTATATGTTAACAATTTCCTCAAAGTTACGCCTGACTCAATTATACTACATCATATACTACTAACAGCCTATTAATACCATTGAGTTGTAGGTCTTCTTCGTTCTTTAAAGATTTCATGGCATGCTCTAGTTCAAAATTGAAGAGTAGAGGAGATAGTGGCATCTGAATTCAAATACCTAGGAACAATAATTACAAATAGGAATGAGATGCAACAAAGAAATTAAAACATAGGCTCAATTCTGGAAATGCGTGCTATTATGCATTACAGGGATTCTTGTCGTTCCAACTCCTTTCAAAAAACCGTTAAAACTGAAAATATATAAAACTATTATTCTTCCAGTTATATTATATGGATGCAAAACATGGACTCTTACTTTAAGGGAGGAAAGCAGATTACGAGTATTTGAGAATAAAGTACTTAGGAACATTTTTGGACCAAAGAGAGATGAACAGACAGGTGAATGGAGAAAACTACATAACAGTGAACTACTATGGTCTTTATAGGAACCCACATATAATAAGAAGAGTTAAGTCTCATAGACTGCGATGGGCAGGACATATGGCACGAATGGAGGAATGAAAGAGGGAATGGAAGCTTTTGTAGGAAAACCAGAGGGAAAATGTCCAATTGGTAGACCAAGAATGAGGTGGGAGAATAACATTAACCATGATTTGAGGGAAGTAGATTATACAGATGATGATTGGAAAACATTAGCTCAGGATATGGATGTATGGACAGGTAATGTCCGCGCAGGCATCAACATACTCTTTCGATAGTGCCAGTGGGTTAGTTTATATATATGAACAAGCTTAATAACTTCATTGCTTCGAAATTAGCTAAAAACTGATATTGCTTGTGAGAATGCTAATAAATGCTTGGTAAATTTGATTAATATTTTGGTGTGTCCGACTGTATTAAGAAAAAACGTGGCATTGTACAGCATTGAAGACGTCTTTATCTGTTCCTGATATAACATCAAGGATAAAGTTAGGCTCCACCCACAAAAATGAAGTAGCCCTGAGTCACTACGTGAATCACGCATTCACATGTTTTAAATTATCATTTCTCTCGCATTTTTCCGCATTATTACGTGAAAATTCGTTAATATCCAAACCTCAACCTTCATTTCAGTTGTGTGTAGCATTAGTGTAACCATAATAGTGTGACGATCTGCTGTAAGTGTTATTTTGGGAACCAGCGACAAAAAGTAAGTGCCAAGCAATCTACTCTAATGCTGAGCGATAATGATCCTTATGGATCTTACAGTGCAGTTACTGACAAGTATAATATTATTAGTATATACTTATTCATATAAATATAAATGTTATTTAATGCTTGTTTATAAACGCTTTAACTTCTAGGTCATATCAGGTGTAGAATATTTAAGTGTATCCCGTAGGTTACTAGCAAAGAACCAGGTAGGTCACTTTTTTTTATCTAAATTAGTATTGGGTGTCAGATTCTCTATGGAAATCACTGTCATTTAAAAGTGTGAAAGAGTAAAATATACATTTTTCAGTCATGGGTTTATTTACTCTAAAGTTTGACATACAGATAAGGAACCATATGTTTCAAGGAAAAGTCTATTACTCTTTTTTTTTATCCTTTAGGCCTACCCTTCGTGTGTGTATATATTATATGTCCACCGCGTCTTCTCGGGGTACGTTCCTGCCTCATACACAGCAGGCCCGGTTCGATCCCCGGTCGGACAAATTTCCTGGGTGATGGGTTTTTCGCTATTTTTCTTCACCTGTAAGACAAATGTTAGGAAATTTAATGCCCAAACGATCCTCGAACATCATCTAGCCATCGTAATCATTATTATATTCGTCATGTTTAGTATGAATGTGTGTGAATGCTTGTTTCATCTTAATGTTGTGTTTGTCTCGGAGGAAGCCCTAACATTGAGCTGATCACTGTTTTGGGGAGGGCCTTCATGTCCTCCTTGTGTAGTTAAAAAAAAATAATGCGTAATCCATAGTTGAAATCACTCTTACGATCGTATAAGACAAGGGTAGCGTGAGGAACGTAAAAGTACTTGGAACCGTGTTTGCCTACTAAACTTTTCGTCTCGACCGCACCTGGACCATCCCTGTTTGAAGATGATATATCGAGGACCCAATTGTTCTTTTAAGTCCAAAATATCCTTTATTAAATAGCATTATAATTTTATTATAGTGTATCTGGTCTAACTACCGCTTAAGGTCATCCCCACAACTATTTGGAGGGGGCTGTTTTTTTTTTTTCAATAACCATTCCTTAAGGCAAGTGACACCATGTGCTTTCTGACGCTTTTACCGGTTCGAAACGCATTCCATTCTACTAATTATAGTATAAACATATTACCCCAGAGCTGGTTTGACAGTTGAATGAAAGCCGTCATCTTTGTAAATGTATCTCTTTCTGTCTTTAACTGCATGACCTTGAGCGGTAATGTAAAAGTAAATGCCCTATGATTTCTACGTGAATCGTATATCCTTCATTAATATTATTGTGCCTTGAAGATGAAAAAAAAGAAAGAAAGAAAGAAAACAGAGTATATGTTACAGAAGTTATGTGAGAATTATAATTTTAAAATTTTGGCAAATAGAACAAAAACAATCACCTTCCAATATAAATATTGGCCTACTGTTATACCTCTTCCGAGGTAAGTTCTATTCACATTGTAAACAAAGTAGATGTATGACTGCATTTTCATTTGACGAATAACGATTTTATCTTTTAGCGTGTAAGAAAACGTAGTTCTCTCTCTAACATTCGAAATAGAGAAAATGAATATAATAAAAATACATATTATACATATTATTATCTAGAACAAGTTATATAGGAGAATTTTAATAGATTAAATATGCATTGTGTCCCGCGCCGTAGCCGAGCGGTTAAGGCAGGAAGCCTTGGCGCAGAGCTACGGGACTTGCGCTGGTTCGAGTCTCCATGGGGGAAGAAATTTTCTCATGGTATTTCGGCCAGTATGGGACCGGTGCCCACCCAGCATCGCGAGGCAATTGGGTAGCTACAATAAGTAGCGGCTCCAGGTTGAGGAACCAGCTATAACGGCTGGGGGACTCGACATGCTAACCACATGTCACCCCTACACTGGCTGTTGATCATCTACCTCTGTGATTGATACATGTGGATGTGAAGGGCCAGCAGCCGGCTGGTAAAAGGGCAACCGCTGAAAAGTGGAAAGACCCTCAATCGGAAATATGCATTGTCATGTTCGTACTGCAGGTTACTCAAGAACAGACCACGAAAGGATTTCTGAGATTCTCAAAGAATTACAAACAGAATGAGTCATGGAATATGTATAAAAATACAGAAACAACTGGAAATCTCACGTGAGAAGAATCAGCAGAACAAGAATACTAAGTCAAATCTTAAATTACCAGCCACCAGGCAAGTTATCTTTGGGTAGACCCTTCAAACGTTGGATTGAGACCGAAACAGACCGCTAGGTCTATCACATGAAAGGAAGAAGAAGAAGAAGAAGATTGTTATATTCTTAAGCATGCGCAATGCGAATACTTTGGATTTTCAATTGTTTCAAAATGACCGCATGTGTATAATTTATTAAAACAATGGAAAGGAAAGTATTTAAAAAGCGGAGAAAAACCAAATTATTTTGAATGTTTTCAAACAGTTTAATGAAAAATAACCCTACATTAGCCATTGAAGAAGTGGTGAAAATAACAGCAGAATTTGCAGGTGAGTCAGCATAGTATAAATTCTGCTTGTAATGAAATTATTGTACATAAAGGATGTCTATCGTCATCATGGAAAAAACGTAAACGTCTGTTTAGGTAGGTCCTTACATCTTTTATCATAAATACATAAGAAACGGAGGAAGTTCCTAATTATTATTGGTACCATTTTACCTTGAATTCAGTTTTATTTCCGTAAAATACGATGTTGCCTAAGAACAATGTTTCTATCTATGACAGTTCCGTACACAATTCAGTCATATTGGCGGTAAAAGGTAGCACCACGGTTCCCCTAATAGACATTTGTCGGCGAAGTATAATCTTATAAAGTATATGTTTATAGTACAACTGGAACTTAGCCCAGAATTGGTCTAGAACCAAAACTGTAATTAATGATATTATATTAGAGAAAGTCCACCGCTGTGGTCTCGAGGTAGCGTGCTGCCTTGTCACGCAGCGGGCCCGGGTTCGATCCCCGGTCGGGGCAGTTTTTCTGGGTGAGGTTTTTATCGGGTTTTTTCCTCACCTGTGAGACAAATGTCAGGAAAACTTTAAGGCCCAAACGGTCCCCGAAATCATATGGCCATCATCCTTATCATTATCATAATCATCACCATCATCCTTCACCGGTGTGGAAAGCAACGGGAAGCTACCACACCTACACAATTCCCTAGTAAAGCTGCAAGCATAGCATGAAAATGCTATGATTGCAGTGAAGGACCTGCCTTTGGGCAGAATTACTATGGATGGATATTAGAGCAAATAATAAGTTTTAAAAACTTAGGAAAATATGTCGCTTTATAAATATGAAATAATTAGTATATTACGGTTGGGAAGTGGTTTTTACAGAAGAGATGAAAATGTTTAAAAACCGAGCGACAGCGAGGTTTTTAATTTTCCGAGATTCTGTAAAACACTTCACAAACATGCGTTGTACAGTATTTTTTTTGCGCGATGGTGTTTAAAAAAAATAATAGTAAAATAATACCATCTTTGTTGGAAATATTTGCGTTCAATATAAGCAAACTGACTAACGTTAACTGTGTGGGCAATGTTTATTAGTTGAGACACATCAGGCCGTGACACCAATCAGTCATAAAATGGCCGCAAGTACGTATTTATCGTTTTATATTGTTTCAAAGAAGCTGCAGAAATGAAGATGTTGAGAGCAATAGCAGGATACTAAAGGACGATAAAAAGAAAAACGAAGATATAAAAGCAGAACTTAATATATTTAATCTCTGTGAAAGAATAAAATACTATCAAAATGCTTACCTTCAGCACGTATTACGAATGAATGAACAGCGCATACCAAGAAGAATGTATAATTATAACCAAAAGGGAGAAGATTGTTGGGAAACAGACCATTGAAGAGATGGAAGGACCAATTCGACTTATAATGAGATAGGAACAGGCCATTGGGCTTAATCCTTGTTGTTGATGATGATATTGCTTCAAATAAAGTTCAGTTTATTTAAAATGCAGTGATTTGTTTCGTATAATGTATATTAACACTACCTTTTGGATATATTTTTGTATATGCATTGTACGTAGTATACATAAAGGACAGTGGTTTTACTTCCCACATGTAGTTTGTAATATGTAATATTACAGTATAGTTGTTTAGGTTGGCAACCCCGAAATGTAGGAAGTTGAACTTTTCAATCATGACCGCCATTGCTTAAGTATGACAAAATGCACTATCGCGCAAAAATTATTTTAAAGACAAATTACTCATATTGAATAATAAACAGAAGCCTAAAAACTAAAACTAGAAAAGAAACACGAATGAATTTCTACAAAGTAATGACCGTGCCTGCTTTTCTTTATGGATCTAAAACATGGACGTTGACATAAGCTGATAAAAACAAGATACATTCTACTGGAATGAAACTTTAATAACAGTAAAAGGGTGTGCCTTCTTAGATAAACTCTCAGATGAAAATATAAGGGAAGAGCTAGACATAAATTCTTTGGAAGAAAAAATATAAACTAAAGAAATGAATGGAGACAGCATGTTGATAGAATGCCGGAAGAGAGGATTCCAAGAAGAGTGTTGTACTATAGGTCTAAGGGAAGAAGACATATGGGAAGACCAAGAAAACGATTGTCAGACAGGTTTTAAAACCGGAACAGGCAGTATTGTCTAATCTCTGGAGTGCAGAAGAAAAAATATTGTGCCGAGATATTTAATCTTTTTCACATTATCAAAAGTAGGCCTGTATATATATACTTTAAGGGGACCGTCTGGTGAATTTAATTTTTTTTTCATCTGATTGTTTTGAAACTTTATCAGATACATTATGTTTCTGTGGAGTTCGGTGTTTATAAGAAGAATAGTTTCAGGATTATGATTTTTTAAATATATATATTTTAAATATGTCTACCGCTGTGGTCTCGAGGTAGCGTGCTGCCTTGTCACGCAGCGGGCCCCGGGTGCGATTCCCGGTCGGGGCAAGTTTTTCTGGGTGAGGTTTTTATCGGGGTTTTCTCTCACCTGTAAGACAAAGTCAGGAAAACTTTAAGGCCCCAAACGGTCCCCGAAATCATATGGCTATCATCATCATCATCATCATCCTTATCATTATCATCTTCATCATGATCATCATTCTTCATCGGTGTGGAAAGCAACGGAAAGCTACCACACCTACAATTCCCTAGTAAAGCTGCAAGCATAGCATGAAAATGCTATGATTGCAGTGAAAGGACCTGCCTTCGGGCAGAATTACTATGGATGGATGGATATTTTAATATTGTCTAAAAATGCTCTTTACGATGCATTTTTTTAAATATTTTCTCATGAAATTTTGAGATTCAGATTCTTTAGATTCCACTAAACACATTTGCTATGCAAAAAGAAATCATATAGGGAGGAGTAACGGCCTTATTTTTTATTTTTTGAAAAATCCATTATCGTGCATTTCCATCTCAATTAAAAGAACACATGTGTCTTAGACTAGTAGCCTATCTGCCATAGCAAATTTGAATTAGCATATATGGGGAGCCTAACTACAAAATTCACTTTGATGACATAAAAATTGCATCTTAAGGAGCCATTTTAAGTTTGTTGAAAAAATGGAAACTGAAAAAAAAAACATTTAAGTTCAGGTTGTGCAAGGGTATTTAAACTCTTACGTCACAAACTAAATTTTGCTCGAACAATAAAAATATTTACATGAAAATGATCCTAAATAATCAGTTATTAAAAAGCAAATAAACAAAAATGTGTATAATTTTGCTATTTTATTCAATATTTCACCATTCGGTGGCCTTAAATATTTTTTTGCGCGATAGTGCATTTTGTCGTACATACCAGCAATGGTGACCATGATTGAAAGTTGAACTTCCTACATTTCGGGGTTGCTAACCTAAGTAACCATATCATACTATAATATTACAACCCACATGCGGGAAGTAAAACCACTGCCCTTTATGTATGTACAAAAATATATCCAAAGGGTAGTGTTAAATACATACGTATATATTATAGGAAAGAAATCACTGCGTTTTAAATGAACTGAACTTTATTTGAAACACTATTGAAAGTTGAGTTAACAAAATTCTACTGAAAACTTTTAGACTTTTTAGCTTTATGTCCAATATTCTTCTTTTTGAGGAAGCTAACTAGTGTAACAAAATCTGTAATATTGATATCTTCTTTTAAATTTATCATCGTCATCAGCATTGAATATTCTGACAAGAAACTCGCTGGAGATTTTATTTCTAAGCACAAAATAAGCAACCATACTTCTTTCATTTACAGTACAATTCTTCTCCTCCAGACACTTTCTGAATGAAATGTATGTTTTCTTATATCTTCATTTAGATTTCTCTGGCACTAAAGAAGCACATAAAAATGTATAATGCTATGGCGGTTCCCACAATATTGTATGGATGTGAAACTTGGGCTCCAGTGAAAAGACAGAAGGATAGAATACAGACGGCAGAGATGCGGTTCCTAAGACAAGTAAAAGGATGTACAAGACTTGATAGAATAAGGAATGAGGATATAAGAGAAGAATTGAAAGTACAGCCTTTATTGGATAAAGTCACGAATTACAGACAGAAATGGATTAATCACATGGATGGAATGAGTAAGGAGAGATATCCATTGTAGCAAGAAATTATCAAGCAAGAGGAAGGCGTGATGTTCGAAGACTAGAAGACGTTGGGCTGATGCATTATGAAGTCGGAACGGGCAATTGCCTAATCCCTGGAGTGATGATGATGCATGACTAAAGAAGCACACCCAGCTTCCCACGCTTCTTCAGTTTCGTCGTTTTGATTACAATCATTCATACTTGCAGCCGTTTTATGCGAGATAGATATCAAGGCCTGCTGTAATCTCAACAGTTATTTTCGGCATTTAGCATATATACATTGGTCAAACTGCTAACGCCAGTCAATTGTTTATAATGAACGCAATATTTCCAACAATTATGTTATTATTTTACTCTTATTTATTATTTTCAAACACTCGCCCAAAAAAATGCACAACGCACGTTTGTGAAGTGTTTTTACAGAATCTCGGAAATTAAGAACCTCGCTATCGCTAGGTTTTAAACATTTTCCTCGATTCTGTGAAAACCACTTCCCAACCTTGTATTGTAATATACTATATGTTACTTGGTTTATTCGTTATTTCAGTGTGCTTCGTTTTCTTCTCGTTTATTCTTAATCTCATATTTTGTGCAGCATTTTTCTGTTTAATAAATTTTTAGGCCTACTTGCTTTTGGTTGTTCTACCAATTATATCAATATCATCGTTATATGATGTTTATATGGATGTATAAGAGAATGGCGAGTCTTATGTTAATGTATGTGTTGTCACGGAGGTGGCTTTGCTATTGAGCTGATATCTCATCCAGAGACATCCTCCAAGTCATCGTGTAGTTGAAAAGTATGTTGTGATCCAAAGCTTAAACATCCTCTCCTACAAGTTGTATCACCGAAAAGCCTAGGTAGTATGAGGCACATAAAAGTAGGGGAAGTTGCTGTACCTTAGACATGGCCATAACCTTGAGCATCCTAGTGAATTCTTCCTTTATTCGACCTGCCATTTGCCCAAAATCAGACATAGCTAATGATTATCCTCCTAGATGGCTCTCAAGTTTCACTTCGTCCCCGTTCCTTTGTCACAGAAGCAGCCATTGAGATTTTGGTTGATGTGAGTGCAAGATAAAAAATCTGGCTGGTATCAAGGGCACTTCCCTAAGAATGAATCACTTGAACCAGACCTCACAATGTTATTCAAGAAGCACTTGTCGAATTCCTATCCAAAGTTTAGATTAGAGATGGATTCGGATTTTTTAAGACCATAAACACGGCAACCTTATTTTGAGTTCATTGCATCACCCATCTTTACTTTATGGAATGAATGAGGTAATATCTATCCTACGGTGATATGTAGTTTGTTATGGTGTTTTCTGGATCGACGCACATCAAGCATTCACCACACATGACTCATACTGCCATTTATTTTGCTGGACCCAGGCCTCAAGGGGTGACTTCAGCTTTAGTCCTATTCTGCCCAAGTTTTATACACAGGCTCGGAGTCATGAGAAAGTAAATGAATACCTCCATTAGGTCAGCATAACCACATATTTTAAACACGTGAGCTGTAGGAATTACTGCTTTACTTCTATTACTTTCACTAACCGGTATTAGCAGAGCAATTGCAATATTATTAACAGATCGAAACTTAAATACGTCCTTCTTTGACCCTGGCAGGAGGAGGAGACCCTATCCTATACCAACATTTATTTTGATTCTTTGCGCACCCAGAAGTTTACATGTTAATTCTACCTGGGTTTGGGATAATTTCTTATAAAATTTGTCATGAGAGAGGTAAAAAGGAAGTCTTGGGTAAATTTAGGTATAATTTTTGCTATACTAGCCCAGATCATTTTTACCTAATACGAAATGACGTGAAATAAGATATGAAATGAATGAATTAAGAAGAAATTGCATGATAGGGAGGGAAGCGGAGTTGGAGAGTGTTGGTGGGATGAAATTCGGGAAACGGGAGGACCACGAGAAAAATCCGAAATATCCCGGAGCGGTCCAGCACCAATACTCCTCCGGAACCGTCAGGATTTGAACCAGAGACCTAGTCGGGGCAGCCGCTCGCGCTAGCCACGCGGCCACCGAGACGGCAATAAGCACCTAAAAGGGAGATGTAAAACTGACAAAGGAAACTGACAACCATTTTCATACCGAAACCTACCTTGAAATTTCTCCTCCGTTAAACGTTGTGGTGTATCAAGGCCGTATAAAAAATATATATATGTTGCTTTAAACTTCAAAGGCACAGAAATTGGAGCCATAATCCAGCAATGGCAACCCGTAGTAAATTGACATCCCTGCTTGAGTAAGAGCGGAGTGAGGCGGCGCGCGGCGCGGACGACATGTAATGAGTCTACCATGTCAAGAGTTGTATTACTTCTCTGCAGTTTAGACGAAATATTTGGAGTTGAATTTTGGTGCCTTGCAGTTAAAAATGGCAACCAATTTTTTGGACACGACCTTGGTACATCACAATGCTTCTGTGGAAGAAAGTTCAAGGTACAAGGTTTTCAACATGCAATGGTTGAGTTTCCTTGAAAGAATAATAAAGGAAGGGCAAAGTACTGATATCATAGTAATATGATAGTATATAACGATGCGAGATTGGGAAGTGGTTTTTTACAGAAGCGAGGAAAGGTTTTTAATTTCCGAGATTCTGTAAAACACTTCACAAACGTGCGTTGTACATTATTTTTTTTTGCGCGATGGTGTTTTCAAAATAATAAATAATAGTAAAATAATAACATTTTTTGTTGGAAATATTTGCGTTCATTATAAACAACTGACTAATGTTAACAGTGTGGGCAATATTTATTAGTTGAGACTACAGCAGGCCATGACACCAATCAGTCATAAAATGGCAAGTATGTATTTATTGTTTTATATTGTTTCAAATAAAGTTCAGTTCATTTAAAATGCAGTGTTTTGTTTCGTAACTTATGATGTATATTAACACTGCCTTTTGGATATAGTTTTGTATACAGTCTACGTTGTATGTAGTATGTATAAATGGCAGTGGTTTTACTTCCCACATGTAGTTTGTAATATGTAATATTACAGTATATTATTTAGGTTGGCAACCCCGAAATGTAGGAAGTTGGAACTTTCAATCATGGTAGTCATTGCTGTAAGTACGACAAAACGCACTACATCGCGCAAAAACATATTTTTCACTTTCGGGATGAAATTGCCAAAAGCTTTATTGTATCAGCTGATTCAGTGTTACGACCTTGACCTCTAATCTTTTATTAAATTTAGCAACGCAGAAGGGGCCTGCCACAGATTGTATCATAAATACTGCTATACGTGCATTGTGTGATTATACAAACGAAACCATTATCCCCGGAAACCGCAAGATGTCAACAAGCTGAAAATAGCAATTGAGGAAGAAACTTATGCTATTCTTATCATCTTTTATATATAAAAATGAGTGCGAGTCTCTTTGGTTTGTCTGTCGTTCCTTCTTCGACTAAAAAAAATTCTTGACCCATTTGATTTCCCCCCCCCCCCCATCATTTAGAGAATGTTTCTGGGACAATTAATGTAGGCCTATATAACATATTACAGTATGTACTATAGGGCCTGTGCAAAAAAAAGGGGCATCGATTACACTAAAAAGTTGCTTTTGAACGCTTAATTGGCTTACGCTGCCTAAATTATAACAAATACACCAAATTAATGTAATTTATACAGAATTGAATATCTCAAAAATTATACAAAAAAGTCTGCAACAGCATACAACATCTTTTACGGATAACTCACAATAACTAACGCCGGGTAATCAGCAAGGGGTAGGCCTATCTAAAAATAATTACGATGTAAATGTATAGGCCTAATTATTTTTCTTTTTACTTATTCAACTAAACATAAAAACACATTTAGTTTATTAAGGCGTAGCAGCGCAGGCCAGGTATTAGAACTAAGTCATCATCATCTTCCTTCACGGATTAGGTCTTTGCCTGTTCCTATATCACATCTGTTTAGCCCAGCGTTTTCTTGGTATTACACCGGTCTTCGTCATCCAGGATTATTCATCAGTACCATCTTTGGTGTCCTATCCTATGTCAGTCTTTGCATATGTTCTATCCAATTGTTGCTGTGTTCTTCTATTTGTTGAAAAAGTGGTTGTAACTTTTAGTTCCTCTCTAATATTCTCATTTCTAATATGTTCTTCTCTTATGCAACCTTTCACAGCCCATAGGAAGCTAATTTCCGCTGCCTGAATTTTACTTTTTTTCTTCAGGACCCAGACCATACATCGCCACTAGTAGTGCTATCGTTGAGTAAAATCTTAGCTGCGTATCCTTACTTTGTTCCTCAGGGTTCTCCCGATTGTTCCACAAATATGTTGAAATTTCTGCATTTTATTATTTAAGCCTACAGTCCAAATACTGGAAGTGTGAAACACATGTTCCAACACTTTACATTCTATTAAAAATTAAAGTAATGACGTTCCATGGAAGGTGCCCAGTAAGAAGAAAAATAGTAATAGAAGATTATAAGTGTATTAGAACTAAGTTCGGTGGACTAGTGGTTATGCTCCTTTGCTTCTGGTCCCGTGGGTCGCGGGTTCAAACCCAGCCGGGGTCGATGGATTTTTTAGGATGGAAAAATACAAGGAGCAAGTCCTCCGGGAGGGACTTTTAAGCCGTGGGTCCCGAGTCGGAAGATTTTCAGGCTCGTAAAAGATCCTTAAGCCTGAATGAAAAGGCCATCTAATAAAAATTTCCCGAATTTTCCCGTCCTAGTACTACTTTGGTTTCCTAGATGTCAGTATGAGGCGGAACGCTGACCACGGACCACTCAAATGACATATATACGAAAACAAGTGTAACTAAATTAGAATGGTCAAATTCTTCCCTGTAGGGGGAGAGCGCCTAAATCTCAGTTAAGGGAAACATGGGCTTACAAGATACAAGAAGATGATAACAAAACTTATTTCACACTGGGACATTCCATGTTGTTCCTACATTTATCACTGTCATTTAAAGTGTTCAAACAATTTGCACAGATATAAGGGTTATTTCCCTTATTTTGCAATATTCCATTCCATAATCAGTTTAATCTCTCGCTTTATAGGCACTTTTACGTGCCACACAGTTAAAGTTAAAAACTATGGATCCACACACATACTTTTTTGACCATACAAGGGCATGGAGTGATCAGCTCAATGTTAGGGCCTCCTCCGAGACAACACAACATTAAGACGAAACACACCATTCACACACACACACACACATTGATACTAATCATGGCGAATATAATAGTAATGGTGGTTAGTTGATGTTCGGGGACCGTTTGAGCCTTATAAACTTTCTGACTTTCGTCTTACAGGTGAGGAAAAACTTATCTCCATGGCGCGCGACAGGTCTATAGTCTGTCCGTAGAATCTGTAGAGAAGCTGTTCGAAATAAGCCATCTTGTAGGGGGCGGGGCAAAAATGAACGTCCAATAAGGCTGCAAAAGGAAGTGCAGGAAGGAAAACAGATCACGTGACATTACTCATTTCATTATCGAGCTTCAAGCGAGAAAGATATCTAATCGGAAAGCTGACGAATTTCTCCACTAATTTCACGGACAGACTATAGAAGGTCATTGGCCTACTAGCCGGCTGTTGGCCTCACTTGTATTAATCACAGAGTATATGATCATCCTGCCAGTGTAGGGGTGACATGTGGTCGGGTCCCCTAGCCGTTATAGCTGGTTTTCTCAACCTGGAACCGGTACTTATTGTAGTACTACCCAAATTCTTCACGATGCTGGGTGGGTACCGGTCCCATACTGGCTGAAATTCATGAGAAAATTTCTTCTCCCATAGCTCTGCGCCAAGACATCTTGCCTTAAACCACTCGGCTACGGCGCGGGGACTCAGTTGAGGAAAAATCCTTAAAAAAATCATCCAGGAAACGTGCTCCTACCGTGGATTGACCTCGAGTACAGCGTTGCGTATGAGGCAGTGCCGCTATCCCGAGACCACAGTGGTAGACTTATTTTTTTGTGTCTTCATTTGTTTTCGCAGGCTGTCGTAAAGCATTAAGACATATTACAGCTCTAGATTATTAACCTTGGAGACAAAATGGGTGAATTGGGTTGGTATAGGAAATTATCCTTGTATAACAGTTAACACTCAAGTCACGGTTATAGAGTAGCTATTACCTTGAGCAGTCACACAACCGTATCACAGCCATTGTCCTCATGTTGACAAAGTAGTATTCATTAGAGTACTAGTTTATTACAAAGTGAAAATAGAGTAAATAAAAACTTCTCGCTAACTGATAAAACTCTCAGTTCCAGGAAGTAGTCCCTTCCACTTTATTGTAAATATCACGAGAACAATAGATAACCATTAGAATATCATGAATACGCCATTACCAATTTTCTACATTGTATAACTAATTCTTGCGATGGGCAGGACATGTGGCACGAATGGGGAATGAAAGACGCGCATGGCAGCTTCTTGTAGGAAACCAGAGGGAAAACGCCCAGTTGGTAGACCAAGAATGAGGTGGGAGAATAACATTAACCATGATTTGAGGGAAGTAGATTATATAGGGAATTATTGGAAAGCATTAGCTCAGGATAAGGGTATATGGAGAGCTTATGTCCGCGCGGCCACGAACTTATGGGTTCGATAGTGCCAGTGAGTAGTTAGTTTATAGTATAATTAATTCACTGCAGTACTGAACCGGGAGGTTAATGGCCGCCCGGATATAAACACTCCATACATCTCTATCCAGAGCTAGTGCTTTTTTCAATCATCCCTTGTATAATTGAGCCCTTGAATATTAAAACATGCCCATTATGTCAGATTTCGAGAAAACTGAAATTTTCTTCTCAATACTGGTTTAAACCACACTATAAATGGTAACTTATACATAGAACATATATTTTATATATTTTTAATACACACTTGGAAACAAAGTGAAAATACAATTATAAACATAAATATATTCTTGAGCGGTAGATGGACCATTTTAATTCTCAAGGGTTGAATTCACCTCCCTCAAATCATGGTTAATGTTATTCTCCCATCTCATTTGTGGTCTACCTACTGGGTGCTTGTCCTCTGGTTTTCCTAAAAGGTGTTTCCATGCCCCTGCATCATTCCCTATTCGCGCCTCATGTCCTACTCATCACAGTCTACGAGACTTAACTGTACTTATTATATCTGGTTTTCCATAAAGATCATGTAGCTCACTGTTATGTAGTCTTCTCTATTCACTTGTCTATTTCTGCAGTGTATACTCTAGCATTTACTATAGTTTCAATGAGAGTAAATGTATGAGTGACTGCAAATTAATATTATTTATTTATTTATTTCCTGTAATTCCTAAATGTAACATAGGGCAGCAGTAAATTACCTCCAGCGTACTCTGTTTCCAGCCAGTCATTTCACTTGTTTCCAGCTTTTCCGTCTTTCCCTTGCTTCCTCCTCTACTGATCGCTTCCAAGTTTTCCTAGGTCGTCCCCTCTTTCTTACTCCTTGAGGATTCCCAATCTTAACCCCAGCCAACTGATTTTCCGGCCCTGAAGTTTTCACGACAGTGGTTGCCGATATGTATATTCAGTGGGAGGGGCCGCTTTATGTATGCGCTTAGCAGACATACATCTGACAACATTTCAGAAATTTCAAACCTTACTAGCGCGCTATAGCTGCGTCAAGAGCAGTGATTGGTTGTGGCTGACGTGCATTCCTACGTCACCCATTTCCTTGTTGGCAGTAGAAGGCGAGTTTTCTCCCTTTACACCTCGTATAACCTAAACTTCAGAGCCGGAGATACAGTGGCTGTAGTGGTGTGCAGTCTTATCGATGGCTCCGTCTGGATTTCTCAATGTGTGGTCTATCCAATTTCACCTTCTTTGTTTTATTTGCTCACATATTGGAGATTGGTTGGTTTTTCTCCACAGTTCAATTTATATTATTTCCGGCCATTTTATATTTAAAATACGCCTCAGACATCGAAATTAATATTAGTACAGTATTATCATAAGACGCAGGGAACTTCCGTATTTGATCTACATATAGCTTGCTATAGTTGTAATACGGAGGGTTGTTTCTGATCTCTGATAACAAATGATTTTTAAGTTTTACCTTAAGGATAGCCGTGTCTCCACCATCGAGCATGCTCTAATTGATGGCTCTTCACCCGAGCTATGGTTCGGCATCGGAGTTTCCGCTGCAGAAGACTCTTACGAGCACAGCCACGTCTAGAAGTTCCCACTCCTCTTTATATGCTTTCTAGAGACCGTCTATTGTTCGAGGACGCCTGTTTCCCACTGCCCTTTTGAAGAGTCCAAATACACAAAGTCCATCGGTGATGCATCAGGAGACTTCACTGGGATGTTGCTGAATGGAATAGCATGTATTCCAGTTTCCTGCTCCATTTCTCCAGGAATGTCAGGGTTGAACCTGAAGTGTGACTGGAGGCCTTGTCTTGGTGCACCCAGACTTGGTTTTTGTCTGTACCATAGAGAGCTGGAATTTCAGTCGGGTAAATTGGGGTGAGAACGTCTTCTTGGTAGTACTGGGAGTTGATTTTGGCCTTTTTAGCTACTCTACGAATGGTCAGTTTTTCATTGTAGTAATATCCCACGATGACCATAAATCCATTGGAGAAACTTTCTCTGCATTCGGCATACCTTTTTTGAAAATTTGTTTCACCCCTTTCTCTATAGTAAATTGCCCGGGGTTTGTTGCAGTCTCCTAGATAAATATATTCTTCATCAAGTGTGACCAAAAATTTCCATTTGTCTCCTGCCATGTGTTTTTCATAGTTTCCTGCTGTTGGTGCGGCATTCGGCAATGTGACGTGGCAACAATTTATGAACCCTGCTTTTGTGGCGCTTCTCAATGTTTAAATATTTGTTTATTATGATGTTTACAGTTTTAAGGGATGTTCCCAATCTGTTCGCAATCACTCTTTGTGTGGCAGGGTTACCACCAGAGATAAGGACCTTGACCTTTCTGATTAAATCTGGGGTGCGGGTGGTAGCAGGTCGTGGATTTGCCCGTTTTTTCCCCTTTTGGAATTAATCCCAAGCGACCCTTTCCCTTTTTATTAAGCACTGAGCTAATTCCACACTTTGACCCCCTTAAAATAACGTTTTTGCAAGCCTCAATAATCGCGGAATAACTATAATTAGCGTCGGAAAGGGCAGTAATGTACCCTTCCCAAAACGGGTCTATCTTCTTAGGCATTATGAGAGCAACACGCATGCGAGTGTAACAGAAGCAGCACACTAACTGGTTTGATTACCTCGCACACTCCTGTCCTGATGACTCACACTCCAACGTCACAATCTACTTGGCAAATCGTTATCCGAGATCGGAAACAACCATGTAGGCCTATTGTAATTGTTTGTATCGAATTCCAAAGGAGTGCAGCTATGAGACGGTATATAAAAAGAATACTGTATTAGGCCTAAATATTCATCGATCCTACATAATAGATTCAAAAAATGACAAAAATATATGAAATTGACCGCGGTAATTTAGTTTTTAATCTCGGAACCCGCGATTATCGGGACTTGAGACATCGAAAATTGCGACCGCTAGAGCGAATTTTATTTTCGGTTCCGGTACTCCTACACCTAATGGTTTTAGAGCGTAATAGATAGCGGCTTAACACTCTCCGTACCTGTAAACCTGTATGTACAAAGATATACATTGTGACGAACCAAACATGGCGGTTGCTGTAGAGTCAATTTTTAATTTCGGATTTTGGATATAGTGTAGGCCATGCTATAACGGCCTTCTCTCACCCCCTAAGAAATGTTATTAGGCTCTACATACAACTTCCACGCGCCAGTGCAGTGGTTCCATTTTCCAACGTTGCAACACGTCGACGTTACTCTTTGACAGTTCCAGAAAATGTGGTCATTAAAACACGACACGTTTTTTAATAAACCCCAATTCGATTGACAGGATTTCACTGGTTTTATGATAATGCCTACCTCGGTTTATTTTAATACTGAGTTTTGTTGTGAAACACCGAAATTGTGATCGCTAGAGCGATTTTTAAATTTCGTCTCAGATGAACTCCTACACCTAATGGTTTTAGAGCTTAATAGGCTAGATAGCGGCTAAACACTCCGTACCAGAAAACCGGTATGTATAAATTTTCATTAGGGTCGGTTAAGCGGTTTTGTAGTCTAATCTCATATATACCAACATCTATGTATATATATATATATATATATATATATATATATATATAGGGCCTATATAATTAAATCACTGGTTCCTGGCCACACGGACATAATCTCTCCAAACATCCCTATCCTGAGAAATATTTTCCAATAATATCTTTAGCGCCCCACTATTATATAAAGTGCTAACACTCCATGTTCCTGTGTTCGAGCCTTTGGCATGGATTCCCTGAAGTAGTCCCCGCCCGGAGAACCAAATAGAGGACTATTTTACCTCCGGAGAATTTTACCCCAGTGGACCCCATGTCCGAATTTTTTGACGGTTGTATTTTTACGGTGAAAGATCCACTCTTTCGACCACGGTACTTTTTCGAATGGCTTATTGTCTTCGACCAGTCCGGTAACCCATATGTGTGTGTGTGTGTGTGTGTACGCTCTAGCGAACTGCAACTTTTTTTTTCGGAACCAAACTCGACGCATAGCAATAAAAAAAAGACAATTCGTTAACCACCAAAATCGGACCGTAAATTGAACTTCCTGAGGAATTTGCTTAGTTTCTGCGCGACGGATTTTTGTTCATCTCACTCAATTAAGTCTCGTTTGAAAATGTACTATAATGAGCTGTAGGCCTTGGTTTATTTATATGTAGAACAATGTCACCACTTTTCTTTGCTTTTAAATGAAGCGAAAGGTCATGGCTGGAAAATTAATCAACATTTTTACAATCTATGAGTTGTATATGCTTTATTGAAACAGATCAAGGGGAAACACATTTCCTTGTGTTCCAGGATAATCAAAGATGACAGAGGAAACAAACAAAAGAGTTCTGATAAACAAGTCGCGTGACATTTAACTGCGATGTGCTTTTCTTATTCTTGCTTGATACATTGTAGTTACACCATTGAACAAATGTATCTGTATTTATATTGACACATGATTGTATAAACAGACCTACATAATATAATGGAAATGGGCAGATAATAACAAATGAGGAAAATTTTGAAGAAGTGGCCGAATTCAAACACATAATTACATACAGGAAAGAGATGCACAAAGAAATTATAAACATAGGCTCAATTCTGAAAATGCATGTTATTACGCGTATATATTAAAGGGACAGCTGTGGTCTCGAGATAGCGTGCTGCCTTCTCACGCAGCGGGCCCAGGTTCGATCCCCGGTCGGGACAAGTTTCCTGGGTGAGGTTTTTATCGAAGTTTTTCCTCACATGTAAAATGAATGTCAGGAAATTTTAAGACCCAAACGGTCCCCGAATACCATATGGTCATCATTATCATCAATATAATATTCACCTAATTAGCTTAAGTTTAATTTAAGGCCTCTCCTGGCGCATTATCATCATCAACTCTCATATCATCGGGGCAGCGTAACTCCGCTAACTCCGCCTTCCAGACGCCCCAACCTCAGAAGTAGGTTACAAGTACGCTATGACAGGAGAGAACACCAGAAATGTCGAAATGACAACCCGGGGAATTTGAATATATATTAAAGGGTATCTTGACATCCTAAATTCTCTAAAATTGTTAAACTGAAAATATATAAAACTGTTATTCTCCCAGTTATATTATATGGATGCGAAACATGGGCTCTTACTTTATAGGAGGAGAAAATATTACGAGTATTTCTGAATAAAGTTCTCTGGAAAACTTTTGGACCAAAGAGAGATAAGCAGACACGCGAGTGGTGAAGTCAAGTAAACCTGGACTACATGATCTTTATAGGAAACCAGATATAATAAGAACAGTTCAGTTTCGTAGACTGTGATGGGCAGAATATGTGGTACGAATGGAGAATGAAAGAGGGGCATGGCAGATTGGTTGTTGTAGCATAATTCTACAGTAAAACCCTGGTGTAATTTCTACCAAACTCGAACTCATAAGTAACTCACTGGCACTATCGAAGCCGTAGATTCATGGCAGCGTGGATATAAGCTCTCCATATATCCTTATCCTGAGGTAATGTTTTCCAGTCATTCCTTGTATAATACTTCCCTCAAATCATGGTTAATATTCTCTCACCTAATTGAAAAAGGGTGCAATGGGCGCAAGAAACCCTAATTGCACCTAAGCGAGGGACCGTAATGTAATAAATAATCAAAAACGCTTTTTTATATATATATATATATAATCTAAAAAAATCCAAAACGACAACTATTATGGTCATTCATATTTTTAGGTATAATATAAAAAATTACGAAAACAACTCGAATTCGTATTTTTTAAGATAATCTAAAAAATCCAAAACGACAAATATTAGAGTCGAATTCATAGTTTTTGTGGTCGCTAGGCCCATTTTTGGCATTTCCTTGGTGACAAATGAACCCAATTTTGACCCGTAGCGCCCCTACGAGGGGCAAGAGTTTGATAAAGGTGATTACTAAAATGAAAAAAGGGCGAAGATTAGTGTCAAATACATAGTTTTTTAGGGTCCGGCGAGGAAGGACTCCGAAAGAAACTTCACCCAGGAAATTTGTCTCGACCGGGGTTCCATCTTGAGGCTGCCTGCGTGTAAGGAAACGATTTTACTCTGAGACCACATAGTTTATACCCTAAATGATTGTTCAAGCATTTTTTAAGTTTGTTATAAATCCTAAGTATACATATAAGCTAAATAATGAAATGTGATACGATAGCTGAAAATACATGAATCATTATTTTGGAATGTATACAAAATTTATTCTGTATACACTTCTGGTTCTTTATGCTGACAATCACATTCTTCGACCTCATTCTGTCTTCTGATTTTCCTGGGTTCGGAATTTGAGGACCTTTAAAAGACCCTTAAAAATACCTAAAGAATAAAAAAAAAACCTAGAAACTGAAAAGAAAAAAAATCAAATTAAATTATAATTTTAGTTTTAACTGCATTTTTAATGAATTAATACAAATTATGTTGAAAAATGAAATTCTAGTGAAGTGCAACACACATTGCCAAAAAAAAAAAAACTGAAAATGCTTATTCTTTCATACTTTATATATTTTTAATTAAGCATAGTTTGGAAAAGGAATTGTGTGTTTATTAAAAAGAAAGTTCTTGGAGAATTTAGAATGAACTATTTTTCAGGCATAGAATGAACTCAGCGAACCCGCAATGGATGTCCTGCAGAAAGAAATTTAATAATTGGTATAACTAGAAGCATATTTGACTTAACTACACTAGAATAACAAAAATTGAACTTCGGAAACTTACCTCAGTATATCACAATAGTCACCTCCTATGAGTCATCTCATTATCACAAAGTGGCAATTTCTTAGAGAATGTGAAGCCGAAATACAACAGTTGAGGTGGTCAGTAGGCTGATTAACAATAACAGAATACTTTGTGAAGGTTCAATAGTTTCTCGTGGAACAAAAGTGTTTGGAATGTGAAATGTCTTTGAAAATTAAAACTGAATACTGGTTTTAGAGTAAGTTGAAATTAAGACTAGACTCTGCGGATTCTTGAATTATCTTCTTGTAAGCCCATGTTTCCCTTAATAGAGATTTAGGCACTCTCCCCCTACAGGGAAGAATTTGAACCATACTAATTTAGTTACACTTGTTTTCGTATAGATGTCATTTGAGTGGTCCGTGGTCAGCGTTCCGCCTCATACTGACATCTAGGAAACCAAGGTAGTACTAGGACGGGAAAATTCGGTAAATTTTGCTTAGAGGCCTTTTCATTCAGGCTTAAGGATCTTTTACGAGCCTGAAAATCTTCAGACTCGGGACCCACGGCTTAAAGTCCCTCCCGGAGGAGTTGCTCCTTGGATGTTTCCATCCTAAAAAATCCATAGACCCCTGCCGGGTTTGAACCCGCGACCACTAGTCCACCGCGGCCGATTTCTCGAATTATACAAATGTAGTAAAAAAAGTTAAAGACCTAAAAAAGGCTAAAAAAACCAAAAAACATCGAGAAAGAACAAAAAAGGATGCATAAAACGCACCATTTTCTGACCTAAAAGACCCAAAATGTATATATATATATATATATATATATATATATATTATGTTGGGCCTCGTTTTTAGACATAAAATGTACCTGGTTTTATCAAGGAGGGAGTTTAGTTGGACCGTAAAATCAATATGTATATAGGCCTATTGTTCTGCCAAAGAGATAATGGGGATTCTCCACCAACATACATTCAAATAAAAAAGAAAAAAACACACGATTTAGTGTTGCAGTATGTGAATATATTTACCTGAGAGAATTATGTTGATTTAAAAAAATGAAACATGCCTTAAAATAAAGTGAGAAGTTGAGTTCAAATTAACTTAAAATCAACATATTTGCAATGTAAAATGTGTAGGCTATTAGTCATTGCTCAGGCAGAGTGGTCAACTTATCACAAACAAAAACCCGTTAACATACAAATGAACCTTCACTAATCTGGTGTATTAAGTCGCTCACTTCCTCATGCTGACTTGACCAGTAATGTACGTGGACTCTTGGAATAGAATCCTCTTACGTCTTCTTCTTCCTTTGGCTCTTCGGTCCTCTAAGAACCTTGGTCTCCTTCATAACAACAGCCCATTCGTATCTATTACTAGCTTTAAAAATGTCTTCCGTCCCCATTCTTTTAACCTTTCAGTTGTCCTAAGTCTTCCACACCCTTATCTATCTTAGTTTTTCTTCTTCTTTTTTCTTTTTCTTCGGTTTCCCCCTCTAAAATTCTTTCTCTTGCAAACCATCCGCACAAACCTATCCTATCCATTCCAGTCTCTTTCTTCTAATACTCCCTAACCACCAGATCTCAAAATCCCTATATAATTCTTTCAATTCCTGGTTCGTTCTAATTGTCCATATATTTCTTTCTGTACTGCTCCCATAATATTTTCCTTCCCATATATTTAATATGTACTTATCTTCTTCTGATAATGCCAATGTTTCACTTCCAAACATAACTATTGGTTTCAATATTGTTTTATATGTTTTAATTTTTGCTATCCTATTTATTGTTTTTTACTTAAAAACTTGTTTTAATGCATGGAAGCATCTATTGCCCAGTGTAATCCCTGTTCGAACCTCTTCGGAATCCCCTTATATTATATGAGCAAACATGTTGGAATTTGGCTCTAGCGGGAACTTGTGTAACCACATTGACCAACACGACGTTAAAAAGTCAGTTGTATTGGTGAATATTCATTGGCATAGAGTAGCCGAGATCGTTTTTGCCATGAAAATAAAACTTTAAATATAGTGGATCAGTATTTGTGAAACGGTATGTATAGGAATGCTGACAGAAGAGTCATGCGATGTTGGAAGGAAGCGGTGTCAGTTGAAAGCTGACTTAGACCAAGGTAGTCGAGTGTCTGAAAGCTCCATCTGCCGGATATTGTTTCATCAAATTACGTAATATAACATTACATTGTGTAACAACCGTCAAGAAAAAACTGTAAGTTGTAATATTTTTGTCACTTTGACCTGGCATATGGGGATACTTTGCTCTTATTTTATTCCTGTAATTAAACAAATCTGGAGAGAAATTCTCCAATCGCCATCAACTGCTTTCCCTTTTTTTTTTTTATAAACACTGTTTAAAAACAGTGGCGGCTCGTGGCTTTGAAGTTAGGTGGACAGCTACAGTCAGATTCAACCCAGGAAGTTACTGTGTGTTTGGAATAGGGAACTGGGTTGCCATTTTAACAGTATTTTCTTGAGAGGAATCCTTAAATAAAACTGAAGCATGCAACACAGCAGGTACAGTGTTGCAAGTTGTAACCTCCAAGCCACCCCCTCTTAAAAAAAACAGTTACCACTTGTCACAGAGCTCGTGCGGACCTGTACTATCCTGTGTGAAAGTGTCGACTCTCATATTTACTATAAAACTAGTTTGCATGTCGTAAAAGAAAAACTATGTTTTTTTAAATGTATAGTACATATATTTAGAAAAAGTAGTGCTACCCTTCCCTCTCCTCCCCTCCCTAAACAAATAAATACCGTTATTATGAGTTTGGCAACATCTACCCGGTACGTAGGGGGACATTGGCGTAGTCCGTAAGTTCTGTAGTAACTTTCTGGGTTGAATTAGAGTGTAGGAAGAAAAAATATTTGTGCAGATATTGTCTGTCCAACAAATCTGTGCCCCCGTAAGATAAGTTATGCGAACTAAAGCCTACTTCCTTTTCTGCCTCGGCAAATCATTTCCCTCCGTGCATTCCTATCTCTCTCTCTCTCTCTCTCTCTCTCTCTCTCTCTCTCTCTCTCCTCTCTCTCTCTCTCTCTCTCTTGCATTTGCACTCCAGTGTTGTCAACTCGACTCCAACCTTACATTATTCAATATTCAAGAGCCATGACACTGGGGGAAGTTTGGCAACATCCTACTCAGTAAGTTAATGTAGCTGCTGTTTGACGTAGTGGGAGGGGAGTGCGGTGAAATTATATGAGTATTGACGTGTACTTTTCTAAGAAGGATGCCAGCGCTATAGGGGCACAGATCTGTTGGTCCGATTATACTTATCTTAATTGTATTATTAAACTCACTATTTCTTATGTATCAAATCGATATCTCGGTGCTTTAAGGCTGCAATCTTATAGGTGATATTTTCATGGGATGGGTATGCCTTCGTTAACTGCACTAGAAGTTTTCTGTATTCCAAAAGTTTAACTTATTGCTAATAAGCAAGAAAGGTCAACAAAACAATTTCTGTAGAGTTTGAGAGGAGCACAACCAGGAAATTCCTTAAACCATGACCGTTTGAAACTAAGATTGTAGTGTTTACCTGAACGATTAACTTCTTTTATACCACTATCTATAGAGAATCAGTAGGACGTCCATAATTTAAAACTTCCTTTATATCTTCATATTTCCAACATGAAAAAGGCGTTTCCAATAAAACACACACTACATAATAAGCAGGATTAATATTTAAACCATAACAACAATAGTAAAATATAAGGTAATTTCATGCACAAAGCCAGGAAGGAGATGGCTATTTTCCTCTCCCTACTTCACTTGAAGTATTTTATTACGTTAGACATCAGCTGGTGACGTCACGGTTGTCATGGCGTTCAGTGAGGTAAGCTCCGTCCCCAGAGGTATTTATTTATTTATTTAGCCTGGTGGAGTTAGGGAAATGTGGCCTTCTCTTCCACTCGCCTGGACAAACGTATATTACATCAGAATATAACAATCATGATTAACTCTAATACGTGTATTAAATACTAAATGAAGATTTGATCGATAAGATAATATGTTTTGTATTAGGATCTATAATACAACCAGTTAATGATAGTTAAGATTAAGACTAAAACTAATAATAAAATGTATACAAGCAAGATAAACTAAATTGCTGGTAGGCTGTCCCTGACTAATGTATATAAAAACAAAGAAAAATACTGATATATAGAAAACTAATTTTACGATTATACAATTTTTAAAACAAAACAAATGCAAATATTTATTAATCTTAATATTATTTTCATAAGTAATTAAATGTATTAATTGTTAAAAGAATACTATCAGTGAGGTGTATAAGTTAGTTTGTTACTAAATAATTTTTTAGTTTGTTTTTGAACGATGTTATAGTTTGACAGTCTCTGACATAGGACGGAAGGGAATTCCATGTTTTGGCAAGTGAGACTGTAAAAGATAATGAATAATATACAGTGTGATGAGGAGGGATATAAAGGACAATGTGCTGATGAGATCGAGTGTCAAGATTATGTGTGTCGGAGAGTCTAATGAAGCGGCGTGATAAATAATTAGGCGATGATGGTGAAGTTTTTATAGAGAAGGGATAGGAAATGTTCAGTCCTATGATCTCATAGACCATCGTTTCCCAACCTGTGATTCGCGAATCCTCGCGGAGTATCACAATAATCAAAATGCAAGTGTAGGAGCAAGCTGGAAGCAAAAATCCTTTACTTCAACTCTGGCATAGGTCAAAATGACACAAGGTGGCGCGGGCGCTCTGTGTCACAACAACGAGACCCGTCTCGTACAATAATGCAGAAACATGTTTGTACTAAAACCAACATTCGTTCATTCGTGATAAGGAAAATAAAGTCTAAAAATAATTCTGGTAGAAATAAGGTGAAATAGTACTTCATCTACTTCCCCTGTTTAAAATTTGGACTTGTATAAAACAATAATGCTAACTTATATGACTATCCCCGCTTATCTTAACGTGGAGCAAGGGGATTTATGTAATTAACTCATTGGCACTATCGAATCCTAAAGTTAATGGCTGCTCGAACATAAACTCTCCATGAATCCCTATCCTGAGCTACTGTTATCTCCAATCATCACATATAAAAAATTCACCTCCCTCAAATCAAATTTCTTTTTCTTTTGTTCCTACTAGAGGCCTTAGGAGGTAGTAGGAGATTAAGGCTCCCACTTTTTCTAGACAATCGGGCACTTGATATCAGCTGGGTTGTCAGCCCTGCGTGACAGTCGCCTTTACCCCAGAACCTTCTGGTACTCATTTCCGTTAGGGGCCTGAGTCGACCCCAGGGCCGTAGTGCCGCCAGAATATTTTTGTCAGTTTAAAAATCCTGACCCATCGGGACTCGAATCCTCGACCTTCCGGCCTGTAACGTATTGCCTTAACTACTACGTACGGCGTGCCCCCTCAAATCAAGTTTAATGTTATTATCCCACCTCATTCTTTGTCTACCTACTGAACCCTTTCCCATTGGTTCTCCTACAAGAATTTGTCACGTCTCTGTTTCATTCCCCACTCTTGGAATCACAAGGCCTTCAAGAAAACGCACTACTGGTCTCTGTTCTTTCCTAAATTCTTGCCTTAATTCCAGCATTTTCCTTGTTGTTAAATTCTGTTATTACTGTCCTGCATGCATATAATATAACTGGAAGAATAACAGTTTTATATATTTTAGTTTAACCTTATTTTAAGAGAGGTTGGGATGACAAAAGTCCTTTTAATGTTTAGTAGTAAGTGTTTCCTGAGTTAAGCCTAGCTTTAATTCCTTTCTGCACTCATTCCTCTTTGTAATTCTTAAGTACATTTGAATTCTGCCATTTCTTCAAAATTCCCTTTACGTTTTTTTTAAGTATCAGTTTGCATTATTATACATTTCTACGTGTGACCATATTTTATTGATATGTATTTCCATTCCTCGTTTTCTTTATATAATTTAATAAAATGTGTGCATGGCTTTTAATATTTTTCTCACAATCGACCAATTATATTATTGTAGCCTCGCTATGATGGTTGTTCCTACTACAGGATCTCCAAATTTACTTCCTGTTCTTCCATTCATGTCTCCCAATAATATCAGTTGTTTCCCAGCGCTAATTTTTCCTATTTCTTCATTAACTTTGTTAAAAAAATAAATCATTATCTAGATTTGTCATTCCATTATCGTTAATTGGTGCGTATATTCCAAAAACTGTTAACTTATAGCCCCATATATTCAAATTTAATTTTAAAATTCTCTCATCAATGGCTTCCCAATTTCTTATAGTGCCTTTCCATTTCTTATTAATCAACATTGAAACCCCTCTTTTTGCTCTTTTATGTTTATCTACGCCCCTGTAAAGGTGTATATAATTGCCTAATGTTTCATTTCCTGTGCCTTTCTTCTTTTTTTCTGTTAAAATTGCCAAATCTAGTTTCATTGTATCTATTTATTTAATTACTTCCTCCATTTTATTTCTGCAGCCTTGAATATTCCATGTGCCAATTTTCAAAGTCCTTTTTCTTAGCTTTAATCGTCCTAGAGCATTTTTCCGAGGCATGATGTTTGGTTTTTTAGCATTTTTTCTTTTTATGATGAACGAGGAGCTGGCCCGATGCATCAACCCCCAACCTGGAGGACGGGTAATTTTTGTTCAAGGTTTTCTTCCTCTAGCCTTTGATAGTCCAGTATCTTACTGCAAGGCAGCAGCGCTAGTTTTGGTCAGCCCTGGGTATTTTATTTCCCCAGTACCCGCCATATCTGGTGAGCATTCCCCTATCCGCCACCTGGGGAGGCGCCCGATGGAAGACTGGCATTCCACATACATATATATATATATATATATATATATCTATATATATATATATAATATATATGCAAAAGGGTCTTTATAAATAAGGTTCATATAAAAAACTCTAATTTTAGGTAAACAATATAACGTATCATAACTTGTCACAAACTATAATCCTAATATAGGCCTACCTTAGGTGAAATAGGGTTTATAAATTTCAAATAAATAAATTAATAATAATAATAATAATAATAATAAATTAATAATAATAATAAGGTTTATAAATTTCAAATAAATAAAATAATAATAATAATAATAATAATAATAATAATAATAATAATAATACATAATCATCATAATGTAGCCGAGTAGTTAAGGCAAGAAGCCTTGGCACAGAGCTACGGACTTGCACTGGTTCGAGTCTCCATGGGGGAAGAAATTTTCTCATGGGATTTCGGCCAGTATGGGACCAGTGCCTACCCAGCATCATGAGGCATTTGAGTAGCTACAATAAGTAGCGACTCCAGGTTTAGAAGACCAGCTATAACGGCTGGGCGATCCGACATGCTGACCCCATGTCACCCCTAAACTAGCTAGATCTACCTCTGTGATTAACACATGTGGATGTGAGGCCAGCAGCCCGAAGATTAGGCCAAGGGTCTTCTAGGCCTATCGCGCTTGGAGACAGCGTAATACCAACACGTGATTAATAAATTGAGTTGAAAGCCTTCTTCATTTTCTAACGAATTGATTGCATGCTCTAAAGGCCATCCGTTCTTAAAGTGATCCTCATCAAAACAAAACCATGTGACCTGCTCGCTTTTCATTGGTTACGGACACCGACGTACGATGTAGAAGCAATAAGTACGCGAAAAAGTAGTTCCCTTCATTGAATTAAACATGTGTCCTCTGAATATACTTGTTATTCTTCAAAACAGAAAATATTCTAAAATACCAAATTAATAATTATAAAAATAGTTTATTACATATGGATCATGCATTTGAGTCATGTTTCAGTCGATTCTGACGCAACAAAATGGTTGAAAGTGTTGAGTCTTCCGTTGCTGTGTCGCCATCTAATTTTTTAAAACAAAAGTCTGGCAAACCTTTGACTAGTGGTAAAAAAAGTTATTTTAAATGTATTTCACAAATTCAGTAAAAAATCTCACCAGCTTTCTTGTAATCTATCCCATTTAACGATCACATGTCTTATGTACTTCAGGCGTGCTCCATGTCAGTGACAGTAATTGTGGCGCGAATGGAGGTAGGATTCAATTGGTGTTTCTTTATGTTAGGATCACTCTAAGAGCGGATAAGGTATAGTACAAAGTTGTAAAGATGGTAGAGAATATCTTGAAAATAATTTTATTTAACTCTGGTTTTGTCCTTTGTTGCAGGTTTTATTAACTAGTGAATGGTGCAATATCTAGCAAGAAAAGTGAAATACGATATGATGGAAGTTAGAGTTGAAATTCTATCCTCCCACTCAGAGAAATATAACGAACTGTTGGTCTCTCTGACAACGTGAAACTATGTAAGCTATATCAGTAAAGATACTCAATTTTAAACTAACTCACTGGCACTTCGTACCCATAGGTTCATGGCCCGCGCGGACATAATCTCTTCATACATCCGTATCCTGAGCTAATACTTTCCAATCGTCCCTGTATAATCTACTTCCTTCAAATTAATGTTAATACTATTAAGCCTTCTCATTCTTGGCCTGCCTACTGGGCGCTTACCCTCTGGTTTTCTTATAAAAGTTTCCATGTCCCTTTTTCATTCCCAATTCGTGACACCTGTCCTAACCATAAATTAACGCTTGAATCGAGATTTGAATTCGGGACCCCTAACTCTAAACATTAGTATGATACGATCTTCTATGTAGGTGAAAGTTACACCCATTTGATATACATTACCAAGAGGCACTCTTTTTTTCATAGGCAGTATATATAAATGCAGTTTGTTCGTATTTAATGCTCTGTGATGGGGCTTTTTGCAAAATGTTCAGGAGTTTCCCGGGATGGTTATAGGCTATAACGGAGTTGTAATACTCAACCCCTTCACCCCTAAATTCGCTCTTTGTAAAAAAACGTGAAAAAAGTAGCTTTTTGGATGCTTCAGTGGCTTACGCTGCCTAAACCATAACAAATACAAAAAATAATGTACATAATTGAATATCTCAAAAAACTCTATAAAAAAGTCCGGGTTAGCATATGTTTATTTTACGGATATTCACAATTACCATTTTTGTCTTTCATTGATTCCAAGAAGATCGGGATAAGTAGATTCCTGGGCAACGCCGGGTAATCAGCATGGGTATCTAAAAATAATTACGTTATAAACTTTTTCCTCTTGCTTATTCAACTAAACAAAAAAAAAAACAATTTTTGTCTTTCAGAACATTTATGCCAAGAAGATGGGGATAAGTAGATTCCCGGGCAACGCCGGGTAATCAGCTCGGGTATCTAAAAATAAGTACATTTTTCCTTTTGCTTATTCAACTAAACATAAAAAACATTAATATTAATTTTCGTGTTCCAACTAATTTATGCCAAGAAGATCGGGATAAGTAGATAAGTTTATAATTATTTTTCCTTATACTTATTCAACTAAACATAAAAACACATTAATTTTCATTTATGGGTGCAGCAGCGCACGCCGGGTTTTAGCTAGTAAACAATAAAAAGTCTCGCTGGAACTGTGTAAACTAAGCAAATTCTGCAGCAAGTCGAATTTATGGTCCCATTGTGCTGATTGACGGAATATATATACTCGGACCAACGGATCTGTGCCCCTATAGCGGTGATATCGTTCATAGAAAAGTACTCGTCTATACTCCATTTCACCGCACTCCCCTGCCGCTACGTCAAACAGCAGCCACGGTAACTTACCGAATAGGGATGTTGCCAAACTTCCTCCAGTGTCATGGCTCTTGAATATTGAATAATGTAAGGCTGGAATTGAGTTGACAACATTGGACTGCAAGTGCAAATAATGTCCCAGAAGAAGGCTCAAAATTGTGAGTAGTGAGAGGAGAGAAAGAAAGAGATAGGAATGCAGGGAGGGAAATTATTTACCGAGGCAGAAAAGGAAGTAGGCTTTAGTTTGCATATCTTCAAGGGGCACAGATCTGTTGAACAGACAATACCGTACTTATTTTGTTAAATTGGATAAACTCCTGACAGTTCCAGGGAGATGTTGGTGATGAGCCATGCCGGGATTTTCTTAGTTTTTTTTTTTTTTGGGATTGTTCTGTTTTCCAAATTTCATCACACCAACCCTCTCCATTCTCCCTTCCCTCCCCTTCATGTCATTTAAATTCTCATTCATTATTTTCATCACCAATGCAACTCATCTCATGTTAGGAAAATAGTTTGATTGGCACCCACAGGTGTTGAAGATATGTGATTGTGGGGATCTAGTGGAGTGCTACCAGAGTGGTGGCTCTTGACCAATGGGACAGTTATAAACCACCGTGCAGCCATGAGCCTAACCTAAAAATGATGGTATGGGTCTTGGGAGAAAAAGCTGGTGTGTTGGACCTAGAAGATGACCTACAATTTACATAATACTTTAGAGCAGACTTTCATTCTGTACGTACTAGGGTGGTGTAGATGTTTCAGGTTATGGTGCTCAGGTCAATCTGCCCGCTCAGTCCCAATAAAGAACTAGATAACTTATATATTAAACAACAGTCCACCGTTGTAGTCACCTGGGTGAGGTTTTTTCCAGGGTTTTTCCTCACCTGTAAGACAAATGTCAGGAAGCTTAGGGGTCAGCGGTCCCCGAAAATTATCTGGCCATCATCATCATCCTTATCATTGTCATCATTATCCATCACCGGTATGGAAAGCAATGGGAAGCTACCACACATATAATTCCCTAGAAAAGCTGCAAAGCATAGGATGAAAATGCTATGATTGCAGTGAAAGATCTGCCCTCGGGCAGAATTACTATAGAATAGAATTGAATTGAATATCATTAATATTTGTGGGATTTCTATTTCTTGTTTTGTAATTTTTTATAGGGATGATTATGCATTTTAAGTATTAATTGATTTTTTTTGTTAGTTCATTACATGTAATTATTTTTTTCTTGTATTTTTAATCTTTCGGATGCCGAAACCTGGACAGTAAGTAGAAAACAAGCCATCAAATGGATTTTTGGAGGCAATCAACAAGAATTTCAAGAGAGAATAAAGTCAGAAACAGCACAATAAGGGAAATTAGACAAGTTGAAAAAAAAATAGAAAAAATAGAAGAAATTTGAATCCTCATAAGAATGGAAGAAGAGAGAATACCAAAGAAGATCTTTAATTGGAAAACTAATGGAAGAAGTGGAAGAGGCAGACCTAGAGAACTTTGGATAGATGGAGTGAGGAGAAGTATGGAAGTTAGAGATTTGAGGGAAGAAGGAACCTCTGGCGACAAATTACTTTGGGGTTGAAGGAGAAACACTGTATTATGAAATATTCCTAATAATACAAAAAAAAAATGTATATTAAATAGGTAGGGGCTGCCTTCATTTGTGTACATTTTATTAATGGTTTTAATTTTAATTATCATTAACTTTATTGTGTTGTTAGATGTTACTTTTATTATTGTTCAGTTTGGTCAAATGATTGTTTAGTGTCAAATATTACTGTGATTGTTGTATTTTAATATGACATATGTTTGCCCTGGTGAGTAGAAGAGAAGGCCACATGGTCTTAACTCCATCAGGCTAAATAAATAAATAATAAACATATGTCAATGTTACATTTAATTTAACATGTTGCAGTCCTGAACAATTAATTTTTTTGAAAAAAAAATTCAAAAATTTAAATTGTCCAGGATTGGAATGTGTTAAATTAAATATAACATCAATATATTAAGCTTTACTGCTTAAATGGACTGTAAAATTCTCATAAAATACTTCTCAGTAGAAGCCATCAGAGTGTGTTTTGATATTGCTGGCTATTGCCTTCGGACATAAGAGAATTGCATAAGAGGAAAGAAGAATTGACGTTTGTATCAGTGCTTGAATCCCATTGGATTGCATACTGACCTATAGTGTCGGAGGTTTGGGGTTTGAGTCCTGGTTCAAATGTTAATTTTTCTTTTAAAAAATAAAAAAATATATTTAACATTTGAGGAAAACCAGGAAAAACCTTAGTCAGGTTGGTCAATACCAGAATTTGAAGCTGGGACATCCCAAATATGAGTCTGAACTGCTATTGTCTAAGCAAATTTGGTTCATTATTGTCTTTATTCTAATGTAAATAAAATTTTATTTTCAGATGCTTCTGTATAATGGCTGTATCTATAAGTGGAATTCTAGCCACCATCACTCTGCTACTTGTTGTCGTGAGAGGAAAAACGCCATCGTGCCCAAATTTCTGCAAATGTCCAGTAAAGTACAGAGCTGACTGCCTCAATCTCTCCCTGACACGTGTTCCAGCAAACCTGCATTCAGAGATTAAGTTCCTCAACTTCTCTAACAATCACTTGGGAATGATATCCAAATCAGTGCTTGACAGCAACATCCAACATCTCAAAATATTGGATCTCAGTTACAATAAAATAGCAATAATTCACTCTGGAGCTATAGAAGATTTGAAAGAATTAATATTCTTGTATCTCAGTGGAAATGAGATAACAAATATGGTTCAAGATGTTTTTCAATACAACACCAGACTTGAATTTCTTAAACTGGACAAAAATGTGTTAATTATTCCGTCAAACAGACCTTTTCTAAACATTCCTTCTCTAAAATCTCTCAATATGGCTGCTTGCAATATTAAAATAATTCCAGAAATTACTTTTGCAAAATTAGAAAATCTTTGTGAGTTAAATCTATCTCACAATCGATTGTTGAACCTTGAATCAGGAGTGTTTCTACCATTAAAATACCTCAAGACACTCTACCTTTCAAATAATCTTCTGAGAGAACTACCTCAAGATGTATTTGTGTCATTAAAAACTTTGGAGGTTTTGGATCTGAGCAGAAACCAGCTACAGACACTCAATTCACAGGTCTTTGCCTTCCTTGAAAATGTAGATCTTTTGGATTTATCTTACAACAAATTTAAGACTTTAAATCCTGAAGTTTTTGCACAAATGACACGTTTGAAAACGTTACATTTGCATAAAAATATTCTAAATTACATAACGGAAAACCATTTTTCCAAACTAAACAATCTTTCTCTTTTGGATCTCTCAGGAAATGATTTGTATGACTTTAATTTCCGAATAATTTGCCGTTTAGATAATCTATCATATCTTAAAATATCGGAAAATAGATTTTCATGTGATTGCACGCTTTGGCAACTCTGGAGGTGGAGCGCTGATAAAAATATTACATTCTTGTCAACCTGTGAAGAACCCAGATTCGAATCCAGTGTCGTAGGATTTGAAGAACTCCGAAGAAACAAAAGTTGCAATGCCACAATGTGTGAATTAAAAATGGATATTGAAATTCCTGAAGAACTGTTTAAGCCTATATATATTTATATTATGGTAGGATTTGGATTCCTTGTGGTTATTGCAGCGACTTGCTTAACGGTGTGGGCAGTAATTCGATATCGTAAACAGATTTGTAGGAAAAACCATACTGTAGTAGCTACAGAACATTCTGTGAACACAATGACATATATAAGTAGACCTCGTGCAGAACAATTAGACCAGATTTCTCGGGAATATGTGCAGAGACAACTAGATCTGCAACACGAGCTTCATCGCCGACATCAAGAAGCTCTGATGAGAGGTCGCCTGCATCGTCAACTTAGCTCAAGTCTAAGATCACTTTCCGAAAGAGATTCAACATATCAGAACATTCGTCATTCTTACCACGAACAAAGACTTCCTTCAGTTGCAGATGATGAAAGTGCCTGGTTCAATGCGGATACCCTTCCTTCCAATAACAGGACTTATGTGCCTAGTCCAAGTGTAAGAAACTCTGATTCCAGAAGAGATAGATCAGCATCAGAACCAAAACTCAAAGAACATCCTAAATTAGGGTCAAATATTGTGGATGAGGGGGGAGCAAATGCACCAAAGTATGACTCATCAGTATTGTGTCCTCTTCCAAGAAGAGCAAGAAGGAGTTTAGTTCTGGAATTCTCGCCTAGAACTGATGAAGTACCTGAAGAAAATGTTGAAACTAACAGGCTTTGAAGTAGTGTCTTTACTCTTTTAATAATTTTCATTTTTTTAATACTATTATTAAAAACTATAAGGCTTGTGGATGATATCAGGGCTGAAGTTTAGAATATCTTTACCTATGATTTTCCATACTACATTCTTGTAATAGTGTTGCTCTACATACTTTTTTTCTATCTTTAAATAACATTTCATATTATTTTTAATGTTTTGAAATTATACTTATAATTTTTTTTATAATTACTAAATATTTTTTCATAGTTAAATATGGGAAATATTATATATTTATCTATGTATGCAATGATTTCTTCAAAGTTCTGCAGAATCATTGTGTGCATGTGTAAAGGCTTAAAGAAACTTCTGCTAGATGGTGGAGATATGTGAAATCGGAATGATCAACATGAAGAATTATATTATAATAAATGGATGTTCTAACTTAATTTTGTTAGGTTCCGATGGGGCAGATTTGTTTACACTTCATTAAATAATGAGCATGTAATTTATTTTGTTAGTTAGGAAGGAGGAAGTTGATGTACATCCATTTCTTATAAACATTTGGGTACTTATTGCGAAGGTTTTATCAACAAAGAACTGTATGATAAATACAATGAACCTGACATTGTCAATTTTATTAAGTTAAAGAAATTAGAATGGACTGGCCATATACAAAGGCTCTCAACAGACCGAGCATCAAAAAAGGTGCTTACGAGTTTTATGGGGAATGGACGGGTTGGAAGACCGAAAAAACGATGATAGGATGGTATTAAGGAAGATACTGCAAAGCTACATAAGTGTCGCAACTGGAGGCTTGCTGCACAAAATAGAAATTATTGGAGGCAGAAGTTAAGGGAGGCCAAAGCTCAAATTTGAGCCAATCAGACATTGGATGATGGATGGATTGCGAAGGTTTGTCATACCGATTTCACACATATATCCACCATCTAGAGGAAGTTTCTTTAAGCGTTTCTTCATGCACATTATGATTTTGTGGAACCTAGAAAAATCTTGGTAAAGGTAAACAAAACTTTCTCCTGTACCGGTAACAGTTTTGCTGTCTCTATCAAATGAAATTCAACAAATTGCTATTCTTAACATGAAGAAAGAGTTTTTTCACTTACAGATGATGAAAGTGAAAATTCCAATAACCTTGCCTCCTATTACACTGAGGAACAAAAAAGAAACTTTTTTGTTTCAGAAAGAAAAATATGTGATTCTGATAGTATTTTTTCTCCTGAATTCAAATGTGATATCGGTTTTCTCCATCACAGAGGCATTTATAATTTCAAACACTTTAATATTTTCTACATTCGTAACTACACAATATTCGAACATTCGGACTCACCTAGAAAGCAAGAAATGACGATTTTCTGCTATATTTTGCCTGTGGAGCATCCCTCTTGATGGTCCAACAATAATCGGCCAGCATATTAGGACTCCATTTGCCTTGATATCTCTTTTCCATATTAAAGTAAAGTGATCCCACAACAGGCCCGGAGGCCCCTGGGGTAGTAGGAGGTTAAGGCTCCCACTTTTTCTAGACAATCAGCACTTTATGTCAGCCGGGTTGTCAGCCCTGCGTGACGGCCGCCTTTACCCCAGAACAAGCATCTGGTACTCATTTCCGTTAGAGGCTGAGTCGACCCCAGGGCCATGGTGCCGCCAGAGGGTTTGGGTCAGTTTAAAAATCCTGACCCCAACGGGACTTGAACCCTCGACCCTCCGGCTTGTAGCTCAGTGCCTTAACCACTACGCTACGGCGTGCCCCCTATCTCTTTTCCATAGCTGAAATCATTTGAGTTAGCTCATTTGGTTTTATTTTACAATGGACAAATGGACAAAAAAAAGTTTATTAAAAATTTAATTATTTAAATCCATTAATTGAAATTGAAATAAAAAAAACTGTGGGCGATGGAGAAATTCCTAATACATATTTGAAAACACGATAAAAAACTGCATTAAGTACAATTATTGGTACTCATGAGACAAAAATCATGTTGACTAGTGTTATATGACCTGTTTTTTCTTCGATATGTGTCTGGTCCAAGCAAAAGTAACTCTGATTCCAGAATTGATAGATTAGTGGCACAATCAAAACTCAAAGAAAATGGATATAGTTTTATTTTAGAATGAAAAATTAATGCTCAGACTGGGATTCGAATCCTGGATCTCTGACTGTGCACATCAGTATGATATCGATTACACCATTCGAACTGCGATACGAACGTCAACATTTCTTTGCACTTATACAATTCTCTTTTCTCTTTCATCAGAAGGCCAGTAGTCAGTCGCTATGAACAATGCCATCTGACGACTTCTATGTGAAGTATTTTTATTGAAAATTTGTACATCAGTTTTAAGCCTTCTGATTCAAGAGAATTATATATGTGGAAAGAAATTTTGACGTTCGTTTCAGAGTTTGGATGGTGTAATTGGTATCATACTGATGCACACAGTCAGAAATCCGGGGTTTGAATCCCAGTCCGAGTGTTAATTTTTCTTTCTAAAATAAAACTATGTCCAATTCTGGAACGTGTTAATTTAAAATATAACATAAAAATATGAAGCTTTATCTCTCAAAGAAAATATTAATTAGTGTCAAATATTTAAATTTTAATATTAAATTACACCTCACCTCATATTTTGTCTTCTTTCTACACCAGTTTAGGAGACTAACAATCCTTCAACATCAGTTAGTATCTGATTTGTTCTGTCATTGGTAATTCTATGTTTTTTCCTCCATCTGTTGGTAGATCAATGAATCTCCAAATCAAAATCACATTCCCTGGCAATTTAAAAATTCATTAATTACTCCTTCTTATTATTTTAAATGTAGATTTTTTTTCCAAACTTTAAGTTCTTGAGGTTTGTCTATTTGTTTATAAATAATTTTACCTTTCTTTCAATTTGATGTTCTTCTGACAAAGTGTGAGCAGTTACTGCAGATTTAACCATTTCCCCATTTTTAAGAGAACATCTAACAAACAGTGTAGGTCTTAAAAATTATCAAGATGTGACATCCAGGGAAGGAAGAAGGAGAATAACTTTGTTGTTAACTCCAGAGCATTAGCTACATACATACATTCATTCCTAAAATTTTCCTTCACTTTGGTTTTTAAATTTAATTTTTGTTTTCCATATGTAGATTTTACCGACCTCAATGTCCTAGTAATACCCTAGTTGCCTGTTAGATGTCTCATTGAGTCAATGTGTTGACTGTGTGCCATTCATGACCTCTACGGGCAAATAAGGTAACTAAAAATTAATTTGGTCTAGCAACTCCTAACAAAGGAGAGGCCATGGCTCAACAATGAGCTACACCATTATAGATAGATTTTATCATTCTGATAAATAACTGATTTATTTTCTTCTTACATTTACTCATTTTTGTTGATTTTATTATTCTATTGAGGTTAATAGTCTTTTTTGGAGTCAATCTTATGTTGAACTTTTTGAAAATGTTTTGAAACTTGTGGTGCTTCATAGGATGGTATGTAAACTTCTTGAATTTTATATTTTCTTCTTTTTCATTTTGAAGCATACTTTTATTGATTAATTTTTTTGTCTTCTAACTTATTTATTTGCCTGTGTATCATGCTTTCATCACACCCATTCTTTATTGGCTAGTTTAATAAAACAAATAAGAAAATCCTAAGGAGCTCACTGTTTGGGGGATAATCCACATTCAAAACCAAGAAAAAAATGAATTTTGAAATTCCTGGGAAGTTGATTTGATTGAGAGGTTCATCGGTCCATCAACAGATGGAGTAAAAAGCAGTCCTCCTGAATGACAGAACATCAGTCGTGTAATTATTGAAGATGTAACCACTAAGGTTATGAAACTGGTCTAAATAGAAGACAGGATATGAGGTGAGATAAAAAGAATTTTATTTTAAATCTACCAAGTCCCCTCTAAAACCCCTAGAAGTCTGTAATATTTATTGTAAATCATCCTATACAGGAGGAGTTACAAAATACATGGTTTGAGTTTTGTGTTCTAATAAACTTTACTCACTAATTACACAAAATAAAGGTAACTGATGTAACAACTAACACTTCTGCATGGTGTAAGAGCTTTAATTAAAATACATAACAATCCTTTGTTATGTATGGGTTTGTTCATATTCTACAATATTTTGGATTGTAAACATTTGAAAATCTTTTTAACAATCCATATACCACTTTGGGAAGCAGGGAAGTAACTTCAATTTTTGTGTGTTATTTCAATTTTTTTTTCTTTTTTTGGAATTCACCTTTTACAGTCGTGGTGGACTAGTGGTTATGCTCCTTGCCTCAGGTCCCAAGGGTCGCGGGTTCAAACCCGGCCGGGGTCGATGGATTTTTTAGGACGAAAAAATCCAAGGAGCAAGTCCTCTGGGAGGGACTTTAAGCTGTGGGTCCTGAGTCTGAAGATTTTCAGGCTCTTAAGAAATCCTTAAGCCTGAATGGAAAGGCCTCTAAGCCAAATTTACCGAATTTTCCCGTCCTAGTACTACCTTGGTTTCCTAGATGTCAGTATGAGGCGGAACACTGACCACGGACCACTCAAAATGACATCTATACGAAAACAAGTGTAACTAAATTAGTATGGTTCAAATTCTTCCCTGTAGGGGGAGAGCACCTAAATCTCTGTAAAGGGAAATATAGGCTTACAATACATAAAAATACCTTTTACAAAAGAGATATTACACATATTTTTGCACTATAGTGCACTCTGTCATACTTACAGCAATGACGACCATGATTGAAAATTCAATTTCCTACATTTCGGGGTTGCCAACCTATAAATAACTGAACTGTAATATTACATATTACCTACCTCTTGCTAGAAGTAAAACTACTGCCCTTTATGTGTACTACATACAATGTATATACAAAAGGTAGTGTTAATATACATCATATGAAACAAATCACTGCATTTTAAATAAACTGAACTTTATTTGAAACAATATGAAACAATAAATACATACTTGCGGCATTTTTATCAGTAATAATGGTCTCATGGCCTCCTGTACTTTTAACTAATAAACATTGCCCACACTGTTAATTACTTAATTGTTTATAATGAACGCACATATTTCCAACAAAGATATTATTATTTTACTACTATTTATTATTTTGAAAACACCATTGCACAAAAAATAATGTACAACGCACGTTTGTGAAGTGTTTAACAGAGTCTCAGAATTTAAAAACCTTGCTGTCGCTCGGTTTTTAAACTTTTCCTCAGCTCTGTAAATGCCGCTTCCCAACCTTGCATCGTAATATACTATTACAGTAACAGTGTGCTTGAGGCTCTCTGACCATTACATGCACTACATGTAAAAGTAGCTATAATATCAGGGTGCATTGCCTTTCCAGTTTGTTAAATAGATTGAAGTTATATTTTATTCTAATTGTAATTTATTTTGTTTAAACTATGTACTTAATAATGAACTCTAGTCTAAGACAATTTTTGTGTTGGAATGAAGATTTTTTTTTTCAACGAGTGAAGCCAAAGATGATAAACATTATTTATGTCTTCTTCCACAAAGTATTCTAGATCTATTATTGTAAATAAAACAATTTCTTAAATAAAGTTTTGTAATAGCTTGATATTTAAACTGGTACCCATAGGGTCGATTTCTCAACCGAAGTCTAAACCACGACCGCGGTTTTCCGATATTTTATTGTTTCCATAACAACCATAAAACTGAAAATCTACGGCTGTTAATTACAAAAACAAATGTCTGTATCATGTCCATGGTTTCATAACAATTTCTATGCATTTTCAGTCATTTTATACGTGTTATGGAATCATTAAAATATTGGAAAACCGGGGTCGTGGTTTAGTCTTCGGTTGAGAAATCCACCCATAGGGTCAATGCCACATTAATTAAGGCCCTTCACTGGTCCCTAACTTCAGTCAATTGAATTCAGTGCTTTAAGATCCATCCAAATATTATCCTCCCACCATTCCTCATTCAGCGTATATGATAAATTTAATTTTGGCTTCTTCCTGGATTTACCATAGTTACTGCATTCACTAAGGTCCTCCACTGATCGCTAACTCCAATCAATTGTATCCACTGCTATTAGATCCATCCAAATATTATCTCCCACGATTTCTCATTCAGTATATGATAAATGTAATTTATGACATCTTCCTAGATTTACTAAAGTTTCTGCATTCACTAAGGCCCTCCACTGATCGCTAAGTTCAGTCAATTGAATCCAGTGCTCTAAGATCCATCCCGAATATTATCCTCCCACCATTCCTCGTTCAGTTTATATGATAAATATAATTTATGACTTGTTCCTAGATTTACTACAATTAATATATTTATTAAGGCCTCCACTGATTCTTGGATTCAGTGCTCTAAGATCCATCCAAATATCCTCCCACCTTTCTTCATTCAGTGAATATGGTAAGTATAATTTATGACTTCTTCCTAGATTTACTATAGTTATTGTATTCACTGAAGCCTTAAACTGGTCCCTAAGGTCAGTCAATTAAATCCAGTTCTCTAAGATCCATCTGAATATTATCGTCCCACCAATCCTCGTTCAGTGTTAATGATAAATGTAATTTATGATTTATTCCTACACACTAAAATACAATGATTGAATTATCTATGTGGCACAATTAAACGTACTTTATTGAATAAAACTAGAAAAGAAACTTTTAAAATTTTACGAAGTATTGGCAATTCCATCTCTTATCTATGGATGTGAAACCTGGACATTAACAAAGGTAGATAGTAAACAAATAGAGGCTGCAGAAATGAAGATGTTGAGAGCAATAGCAGGATACCAAAGGACCGATAAAAAGAAAAACGAAGATATAAGAACAGAACTTAATATATTTAATCTCTGTGAAAGAATAAAATACTATCAAAATGCTTACCTTCAGCACGTATTACGAATGAATGAACAGCGCATACCAAGAAGAATGTGTAATTATAAACCAAAAGGGAGAAGGTTGTTGGGAAGACTATTGAAGAGATGGAAGGACCAATTCGACCTATAATGAGATCGGAACAGGCCATCCTTGTTGTTGTTGATGATTTATTCCTAGACTTATTATAGTTACTACATTCACTAAGGTCCTCCATTGGTCTTTATCTTCAGTCAATTGTATCCACTGCTCTAAGATGCATCCGAATATTATCCTGCCATCTTTCCTCGTTCAGTTTATATGATAAATATAGTAATTTATGACTTCTTCCTATATTTACTACTATAAATATATTTACTAAGGCCTCCACTGATTCTTCTTCTTCCAATGGCGATGCAGCCCATAGAGGGGTCTTGTTGATGCAAGACCTCCAAACTTCTCTATCCAATGCTGTCTGTTGCCAATTCCTACAGTTCTGGATTTGATGACAATTTTCCTTCATTGAGTCTATCCATCCATCATTTCCTAGGTTTTCCCACTGGCCGCTTCCCAAACATTTCCTGTCATCACTTTCTTAGATATGCATTCTTTGAACGTGTCCGGCCCATTGCATTTTTTTTTAATTTCACAAGAGTTGATAAATCAGGTTCCTTAAAAATGCTTATAGATTTCCTTATTTTAACTCACTTTCCATCTTCCATTATCTTTTACTGGTCCATATATACTTCCACTGATTCTAATTTTCAATTAATTGGATTCCAGTGCTCTAAGATCCATCCGAATATTGGGAAGTTACGGCTCCCGCCTTTCTGGTCAATCGGCACGTGACGCCAGTCCTGTGCATTGGCTGTTTTTATCCCCAGAAGTAAGTTTGGTACTCATTTCAGTAAGAGGTTGATTGCTCTCCAGGATCATGGTGCTGTCAGAGGGTTTAGGTCAGTTTAAATGTCCTCACCTTCACCGGGACTCGAATCCTCGAGAATCCGTCTGTTAACCAGCTGTTCTGAGCCTGGCCCATATAGGAACATTAATTACAATCTACCACCTTACCTTGTATTCGGTCTTATTTCCCGTATAATACGATGATGTCAAACAACAATGTCTATATTGACTATTTAACTCATGTCGCAAATGGTAGTCAATGAATGACCAATCACGTTTCAATGAATTCTGTTTTACACCAATGACAGTCGTGTTTCACCTCGCCCTTTATCAGCTCCTGTTTTTGTGATAAAGAAAGCCCCTCCTTTTGTAATATTCTGAACAGGCTAGACCATTATTTTTTCTCCAACAAATACATTGAATATAGCAAATAATGAATAGATTCAGTGATTTTACTGAGTTGTTCATTCAAAATAACCTATAATGTTGATTATAATAGTTCGATGTGTTTCATTATTTCTCCACTAGAGTGCATTCTTACAATATTGCGATCCTATGTGGCAATAAATAATATGATCGAGTTGCAGTGAATATACATAACCTCACATTTCTAATTTATTTTCAAACATCGCCGTTTACATTAACTATATAAATATTTTAAAACACCGGTAACTATATTCAAAGAATTATTTTTTAGTAAAGAGCTTAATTGTATTCGTTAAGTAGTCCTAACAAATGCCACTCTTGATTTCCAATTTCTCTAGATAAATTCACGACTCACTTCGTGAGTCGTGAATTTATCGATAATTTGGAAATCACTCGTGGCATTACTTATGATGACAGTTCCTTACACAATTCAGTCATGGCAGATTAAAGTAGCTCCATGGTTCCCAATAGATGTAGTCTGCGGATTAATATCTTATGCAATATGTTTACAGTACAACAGGAATTTAGCTCGGAATTGGTATAAGTGAAGTTAAAAAATAAATGACAATGAAGAGAATGATTTTTTTTATTATATACAACTTTCCTCAGAGATTGCCTCAAGGACAAAGTGATACAGACAATTAATTTTAGGAATTGATGAAATACATTTTGTAAATACATTTTTTTTTTAATTTCAAATTGTAGGCCTAATTGAAGTATACATACTATAAAGCAGAAATTTTGTAAATATGGTTTCTTAAAATTGAAATTGATCCTCTAATGGCAGCGATGGCAATTTTAGAAAGATACACCCCGTCCAAATCTAAGGAATTCCAAAATTTAGCTAAGAATCCTGGTATAGTACCTCTTGCCCCGATCATCAATCCTGTGACAGTTATACTATCTAGTTGGTATTTATCTTTGTAATAGTCAATTGTTGGCTCATATATGACTTTATTTTCAGAGTCAAGTTCCTCAGGTTGGCCACTATGAGTCTCAAAACGAATTGTAGGATCTAATATCATGCCAATTTTAGAAGATGGTCTAAATACAATGATATCTATTCGTCTGTTACTTCCATTAGTGGCCACACCATGAACTTCCTCATAAACAGGGTATCCATAATCTCGCAAGGCTTCTGCCATCATGTTTCGAATGGTGTGATGCCGAAAGTTTCTCAGTGATTCTCCAAACGGACAAGCCCCAAGGACCTGTGCAAGGGTTTTGTGCTCTCTGCGACAATGTCTACAGAGGCTATCGTCCCTAGACCTGCCCGGCAAAGAACGCACCGCTGATACATTGGCTTGCATTTTAATCACTTCTCTCCATTCGGAACAAGACAATCCCTGATGATCATGAATCCATTGATTTGCCGGTGTATATTCATTGCAGAGAACAACGCCCTTTCCTTTATGAGGAAGTTGACTCCAGAGAATTGCTTCTTTGTCTCTTAGTTGTTTCCTGAGTTTCCTTGCATCTGGTAGAAGACTTTGAGTGTTAATGTTGATGTCACTAGGTTCAATGTTAAGGTCTCTCACACATTGTAAACTTTCCTCTTTTAGGTATCGGAGAGTAGTAATATATGTAGTTACATATTAGCAAAATAATAAAATAGGCTACATATTTAGCAATAAATATGGGATAAAATTAAAAATATCTACCTATATCACAGTTTCTATCTTCAGCATTTTCTCTTCTCTCAAATTCTTCCTGTTGATAACTCCTGGCTCCATCTATCGCACTAGTTGTTTTCCTCTTCTTCTTTTCCCTTTCGATTCCATTATAAGATCATTTTTGGAATTTTTCCTTATTCCAACGTTTGACAAGCCTGGATCATTTCAATTTGAATTCTTCATCACATCCAAAATATTATCGATTTTTTATAACTAACTAACTGACTGGCACAATCGAACCCGTAGGTTTATGGCCGTGCGGACATAAACTCTCCACACATCCCTCTCCTTAGTTAATGTTTTCCACTTATTACTTGTTTAATCTACTTCCTCAAATCGTGGTTAACGATATTCTCCCACCTCATTCTTGGCTTATCTACTGGACACTTTCCTCCTGGTTTTGCTACAAGGAGTATCCAAGCCAGTCTTTCATTCCCCATTCGTGTCACATGTCCTGGCCATTGCAGTCTTCGAGACTTAACTGTTTTCATTAAAACTGGTTTCCCATAAAGCTCATGTAGCTCCCTGTTATGTAGTCTACTCCATTCGCTTGTATGCTCATCTCTCTTTGATCCCAAAATTGTCCTAATAACTTTATTTTCAAATACTTGTAGCCTTTTCTCCTCCTTTAAAGAAGAGTCCGTGTTTCGCATCCATATATTATAACTGGGAGAATAACAATTTTATATATTTTCAGTTTAATGTTTTGAGAGAAGTTGGAACGACAAGAATCTCTGTATTGCATAATAGCACGCGTTTCCAGAATTGAGCCTATGTTTAATTTCTTTGTGCATCTCATTCTTGTTTGTAATTATTGTTCCTAGACATTTTAATAACCAGCTAACTCACTGGCACTCTCGAGCGCGTAGGTTCATGGCCGTGCGGACATGAGCTCTCCATACATCCCTATTCTGAGCTAATGTTTTCCAATCATCCCCTATATAATCCACTTCCCTCAAATCATAGTTAATGTTATTCTCCCACCTAATTCTTGGTCTAACAACTGGGCGCTTTCCCTCTGCTTTTCCTACAAGAAGCTTCCATGCACGTCTTTCATTCCCCATTCGTGCTACATGTCCTGCCCATCGCAGTCTACGACACGTAACTATTCTCATTATATCTGGCTTCCTATAAAGATCATGTAGTTCACAGTTAAGTAGTCTTCTCCATTCACCTGTCTGTTCATCTTTCTTTGGTCCAAAATTTTTCCTAAGAACTTTATTTTCAAATACTCGTAATCTCCTTCCCTCCTTTAAAGTATGAGTCCATGTTTCGCATCCATATAATATAACTGGTAGAATAATAATTTTATATATTTTCATTTTTACGTTTTTTGAAAGGAGTTGGGACGACAAGAATCTCTGTAATGCATAATAGCACGCATTTCCAGAATTGAGCCTATGTTTAATTTCTTTGTGTATCTCATTCCTATTTGTGATTATTGTTCCTAGGTATTTGAATTCAGCCACTTCCTCAAAATTTCCCTCATTTGTAATTAGCTGTCCATTTTCATTATATAATGTATTTCTATGTGTGACCATATATTTAGTTTTATTGATATTTACTTCCAGTCCCAATTTCTTAGTATTCTAAGTAAATCTCTTTACTAGTATTATTTCTTAGTATTTCTGAGTCTAATCTTGACATGACAATTTATTCACTTACATTACATTGTTATTTCATATAATTATTCGCACTTAGTTTCAAGCAAGTTTCATTGCAGTATAACCCTCGAAAGGGGACCCTGAAACATCGGACTCCCTCCTGAGTCTAATAGACTCTATAGTGTGTGCGTGTTGGCCTTTAGTATCTCCTCGCTCTCGTCCAATAGTACTATATCATCAGCATAAACTAACAGCTTATTAATACCATTGATATATATCAATGTTTGACCAAACATTTAGTTTTATCTGCTTATATACAATTCTTACGATACATGGATTTAAATTTTAATTTGACAGCTATTCTTTAAATATGTGGATTACTTACTTACTTACTTACTCACTGGCACTATCGAACCCGTAGGTTCATGGCCGCACGGACATAAGCTCTCCATACATCCCTATCCTGAGCTAATGCTTTCCAATCATTCCCTGTATAATCTACTTCCCTCAAATCATAGTTAATGTTGTTCTCCCACCTCATTCTTGGTCTACCAACTGGGCGTTTTCCTTCTGGCTTTCCTACAAGAAGTTTCCATGCACGTCTTTCATTCCCCATACGCGCAACATGTCCTGCCCATCGCAGTCTACGGGACTTAACTGTTCTGTTTATTCTTTCTTAAATATGTGGATTCTGTTACATATTCATTGATATTCGCTTTTCTTATGGTTTTCGATAATATTTTCCTGGAGACATTATAGTAAGATTTTCAAGATTAACGAACTATATAGTGCTATAATATTTTTATTTCCCCATAATTATTCCTTTAATTGTCAAAACACTAATTTCTCATGTCAGTTAGTTAAATGTGGAGGACCGCACTGAAAACAAAATCACGCGTGACTGTTATTATTAGGTTTATTGTGTAATTCGACACACTTTTAAGTTATTACTACTCGTTCGTTTTCTTCTTTTTATCATAATCATCAACAGTAGCATCAAGGATTAGACCTTAAGGTTTATTCCGATCTCATGCTAGAATTGGCCTGTCCATCTTTTACTGGGTCTTCCTACATTTCTTCGTCCAAGTGGTTTGTAATGAAGCATCTGTTTCGGAATTATATTGTTATCTATTCTATTGATGTGGTCCATCCATCCTTCTCTGTATTGTGTAATTCTGTCTAATAGTTTGAATATATTTAGTTTACTTCGTATATTTTCATTTCGTTTTCGATCTCTTGTTGTATCTCCTCAGAAACCTCATTTCTGACGTTTCTATTCTTCGTTCCTGGTTTTTGGTTAAGACCCAATGTTCCGATTCATATAGTAGTATTGGAACCGCCATTGTTTTATAAAATTTTAGAAGTTACTCCTTTCTACTTCCTTTGAGACTTCGTTTTATAGTGCCACACATATTATTAAATTTATTTATTTTGTTTGCAATGTCTTCACTTTTTCTATATGACACATTGTATCCCAGATAATTAAAATTGCTCACTTGTCTCTAATTGGATTTTTACTCTTAGGGCCGGTTTCACCAAGAGGTAACTGTATTACGCCAGTTTAAGCTATGCATTATACCCGGGGAAAACTGGCGTAATACAGTTACCTCTGTTGGTGAAACTGACCCTAAGTGGCTCATACCCTCGAAAAGTTAAAACTTTTGCTTTTAGAGTAGATATTTTCAAGTTGTATTTTTCACATATTTTACTTAATTTGAAAAATTGCCTGTTTCTGTTTTATTAATGATACAAATAAATCGAACCAACTGATGTATCCTATAGGATACATTGCCAATTTAAGTTAGTTAAGTGAAGGCATGATCGAATGTGGAAGTATATGGCTGCGCGGACATAAGCTCTCCACACATCCCTATTTTCCAATTATCTCCTGCATAATTCGCCATTCTCAAATCATGATTAATGTTATTCTCCCACCTCATTCTTGGTCCTCATGCTGAGCCTTCCTCTCTGGCTTTGCTACATGAAGTTTTAGGACCGTGTAACATTCCCCATTCATGCCACAAGTCCTACATCGCAGAGAGACTTAACTGGTCTTATTACATCTTGCTTGCTATAGAGATCGTGTAGCTCAGTGTTATGCATTGTCTCCATCCATGTGTCTGTTCATCTCTTTTTGGCCCAACATTTTTCTTTAGGACTTTATTCTTACATACTCGTTATCTTATTTCTTCTCTTATAGTAGAATTCTATATCAATATAATTTAATATAACAGGAAGAGTAATGATTATACATATTTTTAGTTGAATATTTTTTTTAGACAAATTGGGAATACAAGGATTTCTGTTATGCATATAACAAGCGTTTCCACAGTTGATAATTTGTTTCTGTGCCTCATTCCTCCCTCTTTGTGATTATTAACTTTTGTAATAATAATAATAATAATTGATTGGTAAACAGGTTTACGATGTAATAAAACATCTTCCTGTGCCAAAAGCAAAAAAAAAAAAAAAATATCTTCTTCTCCATTCTTCTCTATCTTCCCATTCCAATTCCTCCCGATCTATCTCCCTCATACCTCTTCTTATATCATTTATGCCAAGAAGATCGGGATGAGTTGATTCCCGGACAACGCCGGGTGAACAGCACGATGTATCTAAAAATATAAATTTATAATTATTTCTCCTTTTTACTTATTCAACTAAACATAAAATCGCATTAATTTTAATTTATTTAGGCGTAGCAGCGCACGCCGGTATTAGCTAGTAAATAATATATATTAAAATACTCTGAACGTAAATAAAATATTGTAGACAACACGTTACAAAATTAGGTTTAGTAATGTGCTGCTCTTAGAGAATCTCTTTACTAAACATCTGCTTTTGTAACTAGTGTCTAAATAAATAGTGTACCCTGTTATAAATACATTATAGTTTTAAAAAACTAAAACAACACGCTTTATTAGAAAACCGAATTAAAAAAATGAAAAATAATTTCAATTTCTAACACGCTTGGGATAAAATTAAAGTGGTCAACAAAAAAATAATTTCCAACACATATAGAATAAAACTAGAGTTATCAATAAAAAGAAAATAATTTTACCATCAAGAGCGTGGGGTGCTCTATATAAATTCTATATTTGATAATAAACAGATATTGGTAAAAGTAAAGTCTCTAAGAAAAAAATGTAAAAATCATAAAAAGCACCCCACGCTTTTGATGGTAAAATGATTTTCTTTTTGTTGATAACTCTAATTTTATTCTATATGTGTTGGAGATGATTTTTTTTGTTGATCAATTTAATTTTATCCTAAGCGTGTTGGAAATTAAAATTATTTTTTCATTTTTTTAGTTCGGTTTTCTAATAAACCGTGTTGTTTTAGTTTTTTAAAACTATTATTTATTTTTTAGTTTTAATATTTTACAGAATAAGATAAAAATGTAAATATCTTTAAATTCGATACTATTGTAGTATGAGCTAAAAGTAATACTCTTCTAAAAAATCCTCCCAGCCGGATTTGAACCAGCGACCTATGGATTACTGAAATTATATACCATTAGAGTTCATCGCTCTACCAACTGAGCTCTTACAACGATTGACTAAAAAGTCGACAAGTCCGCAACCTATTATACCAGTTTTCATTTTATTTTATTTTCTGATGATTCTGACCAGGATTTTAGAAACAAAATATGAAATTATTGTATTGTCACGGGTCCTTTACAAGTATACAAAGCTTCAAGTCGATCCAATGTTTCTAAGTGGGTGAAAATCGTGTTCAAAGATTCCGTTACATAGATACAAATATATATTTTTTTATTTACTGACGATTTTGGCCAGGATTTTAGAAACAAATATGAAAATATTATATTGTCACGGGTCCTTTACAAGTATACAAAGTTACAAGTTGATCCAATGTTTCTAAGTGGGTGAAAATCGTGTTCAAAGATTCCGTTACATAGATACAAAGA